>LYUA01002075.1:255169-267387 GCA_002093875.1 Calopteryx splendens | reverse complement strand
GTCAGAATGGTCATTTCACCCTCATCTTTCACCCACACCCCCTTGCCTATGCAGTACTTCCAAATGGATTCGCCTGGGCAAAAACTCGTTTCTGCACACATGCCACAAGCTTTTGAACAGACTCTACTGGAGTGTGCCAATTTGCCAAAGTAATTGAGGAGAAGGAACCAATTGATAATGGGTTGCATATGAGTTCTAGGCTATTTTGCCTTTCTCACCATTTTCTTCATCTATTCATTCAGTCCATTAGTTCCTCTGAGAGATTTCACCAAATTGAAATTATATCAGTTGATTACTTTCAGTTCCAATGCCTCATAATTATGTAGAAAAATCAACATTATATACGCACACATGTGTCAGTTGCAAAGTTCATGGCTGAGAGTAATTGCTTTAAATTATTGTACTCATGTGAATAATTAATCAATTGGAAAAACTGCCCTACTGATGATAGTGTCTGCTTAAATCCTCCCAAAAACAGTTAATGAGAGAATACGGTCACAGAGAAAATGTCCTCTGGCTTTGACAGACAGTAGCATATGTACCACTGTGAGATGGCCTTGCAGAGGTTCCAGTAGTCCGAGTCCCTAATCCTCTCTAATAAGACCAACTCACCTCCCACATAGCTGAAAAATAAAGTCAACACCTCCCTGACTTCCAAGCATTATCTGCCATTCATCAGGGATCCAAGTTACTTACAAATCCAACAAAAGATGTTCTCAGGAACTTATCTCGTCCTTAACTCAGGGACCACCTGTATTGTCAATTCAAGCGAGTGCCTTGGACTCCCTGCCATGAATGTGTTTTCACCTGTGACTCTTAACCAGGTAGAACTGTTTTCACCATTTGTAATTACTGTTTCAAGTTGACATCAATAGTTCCAGTTTGCATTTCAAGACCTTTTATTTTAGGTGAGCATTTGCTCTTTTACCACTTGCATAATTAAGAAAATTTGGTCAGTAGAACTCTGCCTCACTATTCTCTTTTTCTTTGGGGTAGATTAGGCTACACAATTTTCTCAAAAATCCATTGCAACTGATTAGTTACAAGAGGGCTTCTGTTATTATGGAGGGTAACTGGGAAGAAAACAGTCAAGTGGACCTTAAATAAATATAACTTAAGAAGGTTGGCAAATGTGTAATGTGCATTTTCTAGCATCAGCGATTGGAAAGTGAAAAACCATTTCATTGCAGATAATTGATTGCTAATAATCTCAGTTGCAAAAGCGTAATTATTGCTTGTAGATACTTTTTACATGTATGTAAATATTTTTGGATTGCCAGCATATTCATGGCAGTAGTCTGATCTTATGAGTATGAGCAAAACATCATAACATTTTCGTGACAGCATCATGCATGTGTTTTCATAGGAAGGAACAGAAAATTGAAAATTCAAACAAGAAAAATGCCTTAACCAAGGACATGCTAACGAGACTCTACTGTACATTAAAATCAGGGTTGGGTAGTAGCTAGCTACTAGTAATGTATTACAGTAGTTAGCTATTGCTTGTACTAAAATATTGTGCTATTTTTTTTAAAGAGTAATCTATACTTAGCTACAATAACTCTGTAGTTTGTAGCAATTGTTATATATATATTGTCTTGCTATTTTTGCCTTTTCGATTAATTTTCTAGAAGAGATACTGCTAATAAAAAGTTGGTACAAACCATGAGTTCTTGATGCAATAATTAAAAGGTAATTTACACTGCTCTTTCCCAAAGATCCGATTTCTTTGCTAAGGTGCATTATCATTGTTCCCTTGATTGTTCCAAATCATCAATATCTTGTAAAAAATTATATAATATTAAATTTTGAGAAATATATGAGCCTTTCTCCTTCCCATTTGTAGCTTGACAACAATCCTCATGCCAATTCCAGCCTATGGGTCATGTGTTTGACTTCCCTGGTATGAATAATTTGTAAAATACCATCAGTGAGCACTATTCATTCATGTGCGTCTCATATCCTACCATGCAAATAAAGTACAAAATTCAGTGAGATTGAAGAATATTCAATATCATAAAAATTTAAATTTTTACTCCCAGCGAGCCGATCAATTGGCCAACAAATTTGACAATTAATAATAAATAAGAGATAACAACAATAGGCACAGTTGATAATTACCCCCAAAAATATCATCATCATCGATGAGCATACAAACCTCATTAATTATGATTTAAGTACTTATATTAATGTGAAAATATATTTTTTCTAACTTCATGGGATGGGCTTGGCAGTTTCTGAACAGACTGCCTGCAAGGGGCTGGCAGTAAAAGGGTTAAATATCAGACATTGGTGCTTCAGATTACTGGAAGTGCTTTTAACTATTTGATAATTTTCTGAAAAAATTGCTCTCAAGCAGAATGAGCAATTGGAATGTGACACATTGAAAATGTGCTATGAAAAATTAGAACTTGGCACATTGAAATTACTTGTATACACTCTTTACAATGAAATTGAAACCACACCCAATATCTCTACGTGTTCACAATATATTCCAAGGAGAAAGCTAGGTTTAAACATGCATTTATTTAGCAAGATTTTGATTTAATAACACCAAAACTATCTCCATCCATTTTTAAAAATAATTTTTATTGTCCTTCTGATGAAAATTTGTCCCTCATTTTTTAATTCCAATTGTCTGAATTTTGCTCTCAAATTAGTCTTGAGGAAAAGTTCACAATGTTGGGTTTTCAGATGTGGCTTTGGTTTGGGAAAGCAAACCAAAGGCACAGATTTGGGTATGGTAACTATGATGACCTGGTATGATTGATCTTAGTTTTTTTCAGTGTAAAGATAGAAAAACATTCTTTAAACCATCACTGACTCCTCTCCTTTATTGGACCACACTAAAAAACAGAACAAACTCCGCTTATTAGTTATACCGCATGGAGTTTCAGAGAGCAGGTTGAGACCTGTATTATAAGACAACTGCGCTATAACCGATGCCTCCAATTTTTTGTAGTTCATGGATTCTCTAGAAATATAAAAATTCTTTTAATTCATCACTAAAAAACACATGAGCCTTAAATGTTTAACCTCTCTCAAGTGCTACATGTATATATAAGCGTGTGAGGATTTCCCTCTAAGTGGAAATTAGAACTGATACCTGAGTGTAAAATTTGCTAAGTTTACCATGCTCTATTCCATGATTCTGTCCTTTATTTTTTTAAGTACCACTTGCGTACCAAGTATATTCACTAGGGAAGAATTAATACTTCAGCTTCACCTAAAAAATTTTCAAAAAACAATTTTCACAACTCCAACCACAGTAATCAACACGAAGAATGGTTTGATAGTGAGGGTAGAGCTCACCCAATATAATCCATCCTCTCACTATCCCTCACTAAGCCCAACAGCATGGGGGGGGCAGTTCCTTTCCCTGTGCTGCCTGTGGCTTTCCAGGATGACCTGGTAACTGAAAAATCACACAGCTTGGGTGAAGCTGAGGGTGCCCAGAGGTGTCACTTGGAATTAAACCTGGACCCTCAAGTTAGAAGCCCAGTGGTCTACCCACTGGACAACCACACCCCTATTCAAAAAAAAACATTTAGAAATTCAAGCAATCTTTTATCACATTTAATAATCTTTAATTTTTGTTTTTATGAGAAAATTGCGTTTGCATGATAATGTTTTGTAACAGCATGTATTGCAAAATCTTGATTACTTAACCTCATGCTGTGCCTCTAACCACCCAATCACAGCCTCTAAACCTTCATCTGTGGGAACATAGATAGACTCCTTTGGTTCTCCTATTTTTACATCACTCTTCCATTCTTTTCCCTTTAGTGATGCTTTCATCTGTTTATAATTGGCACTGTAATTAGTCATAATCAATATCAACCTACCTAATTGATCACATTCTCTATGATCTTCTGTTCCTCAAGGTTATCTCTAACTGCCAGTATATTACTGTGTATCACAAATGGTCCACTGTTTTGCTCTCCATCTGTCTCAGTTTGATTCCCTCCTTCAGCTGTTCTAAAAAGACCACTCTTTTTCAACAATTTTTAATTCTACCTTCATAAATACTCTCCCAAGCAAGACTAATTTAATATGCAACTTTCTTTAAAGTAAACGGCTTTAGGAATTCAGGAATGTCACAATCTGAGCACAGTAAGGATAACAGTAGGTTGCATCTGTAATTTACCTTAAAATTATAAATGATTTCGTGATCAAGGCGCTGGATAGATGCCAGTCATTAGCAGTAAGATGTACCAGCCAGTTGTCTAAAAAACAGGAGTGCTTTCTGTTTGAGGCATTTTTTTACTTAAGTGCTGATGCACTGAAGATATAAATGTTTCTTGGAGCCAGATCAGAACTAAACTTGCAGTAATATTCTTTTGAGCTGCTCATGTACTCCATAGAGAGGTGTTTTTGGTAGATGGATTTAATGCTGTGTATTTTTACTTTTCCCAATTATCACTGGAGGCTGCTTATGAGATGTTTTATTGAAACAAAACAATCGAGTGACTTTAATCCTGCTTTGTTTAGAACTGATTTCAAGTCCTAAGATTGCATTCACACCATTCAGTAAAATAGTGCAGATTTGTCAGAATTGTATAGTTGCTCTTCACAGAAACCTTCACTTGTAAATTTTAAGTCTTGAGAATATTTCTCCACTTGCCTCTTTAGAATGAAACTTGAAACCTTAAAGTGTATTTCTCAATGAGTTCATTTACATAAATTATCATCCCTGCATGGTGTTTACAGTCTTGATTTCTTCCTTTACGGCCCTGGGTTTTTTGTCCATCTTATCCATGGAGCATCTTCCTTTTTTTCCAATCCATCCTCATATTGTTTCCTCTGGGATTCCCATATTATTTCAGGTTTAAGACTTTCTTATGTTAATATACACTATAATTGTAATTTAATTTGTGCGATAACTTCATCTGTACAGCATAACAAATTGTAAAAAAATCCCTGATATATACCAAACACAGAATATACATCCAGCAAAGGTAAATTCTTAAGCAATGGACCGCTATTTTTTGTTTCCAGTGATAGCCTTTGCTCTTACAGTACACCATTGATACTAACTGCCGTGGTATAATATCACTGTCTCAATCAGTCTCTGGCTTAAAAAATTATTTTTTTTGCATTCTTAGAGGAGGTAAGCAAATCACACCGCTAATACCATAGGAGAGTTTATTATGATGAACAATGGTTGGTCCCTCTTTGTGTCACTATTTGTGAGTTTAAAGGAATACCTTGTCCCTGTCCCCTCCCCTGATGCAGTTATTTCCGAGTTACCATGTGTACAATACCCTCTCACCCAAGGAAATAAGACACTTCTTTAGGTGTAATGGTCACACATCTCGGAGATGATGAACAAATCTTTCCACTCAAGAAAAGAGAGAGGTAAGCTAGGCTAAGACTTTGTGAAAAACTTTGAGCAGAATTTGCTTAATTCTCTAAATATATTATTTTCTTCTGAACTCTATGGGAGTGAGATTTTCCAAGAACCCATACTTTGTCCTCTCTCACTAATGCAGGGGAAGATTCCTTAAGTTAGGTATCATATTGTAAAAACCTTTTTCTTGGAATTTCTTAAAGTGACAGTGTGAGGAAGTAAGATCCACAGTTTATCAAATTCATGGTCTATATGACAGTGTTAAAACCGGGGAGGAGGGTATTTGCTATCCACCTATCTTGAAATCACTATCATCAATTAGAGATAAACCATTGCATTCCAAAATCATTCAATTTGATAGCTTCACAGAAAACATTAAGATGGAGTTTATAGTAGATACCTGGACTTTGTGAAACTTCATTGCTTTTGAAGCTTTGCATGAAATACAATGTAACATGGGAAGTTCAGAAGAGGCGTGTGCACCACTGCTGCCTCTGTGGCGAAGGAAACAGAGGAGGTAAGCAAATCACAGTGCTGGTGGATTTGTAGAGAGAATCATTTTTACACAATTTTATGAGCTAAATTTTCTTTAAAACTAAGAATACATTGCCTTTCATCTACCTCTCCTCACTTTCATGGTTGTGTTAGTGACAATGGGAGAGTAATGAGAAGTTGTTTGTCCAACTCTTAAAGTTCACTCCTTTGTTACTGGTGAAGTTCAGAGGGCTGAACACTAGACTTTAAAAGTGTAGGTTTCCACATTTCCAGCTCCCTCCATTTATTTTTACAAATACATATTGCTTTTATTCATAAGTACTTGTACATCCTACTACCAGTAGGATGTACAAGTACCATGTTAATTTGGTTCTTGACCCAAGGCTATCACAGCTGCAAGTCAGGAATACTTCAAATACCCTAAGTGGCAAGGTTGGTTTGCATATTTGGTGATTTTTCCCTTATAGAGGTGTGCAAATTGACAAATATAGATTAATTTGAAGAGTTTTAATGCAAACCCCATTTCCTGAGATAAGTAGTTAAAACTGCAATGGAGCATGTGTTGTTTTTCTTTATGCATAAGTTTTTCAATGTAAATATACCATCGCACATGCAGCTATCCCATTTTTCTAAAATCCCACTGATTTTTCAACCTCATTTTCACTTATATCAACTTTCCAGCATTATTTGTCACAACCTTATGTGTTTTGATCATATTCTTCACATATACTCAAAATACTCTCTCCAGCATTCTCCAACATAATGAAAGATGAAATCAATACTTATTCTTTAATGCATTTATCCTTTTGCTCCCTCCTCGTTTAACCCATTTCCAAAGTAACTTTTTATTTCTTTCAAAGTTCAATATCATTCCACATTGTCCTACTATTCTTTCCTTACTTTCTTTAACATAATTTTAGCATTTATTCTTTTTCTCTTAGTAAATATTATACACTCTTCTGAGTTTCCTCACATTTAGCTCCAATCATCTGCTAATATACCTCTTTCTTTGCATTCATAGAATCTTCCACCTCTTCATTACACCACATATTATCTTTCACTCGCCTGACCAACTTTTTCCACATGCGTTACATTCAACATTTATGTTTTTCAAACTTTCCGAAGCATTACTCACACTTTTCATTTTTTACATATTCTGCCTGATTTGAGTTCAGCTTTTCTAACAAACAACATAACAATGAAAATATAGGCTTTCCATCCTTCTTAAATAGAGCCTAATATTACCCGTTGAAGTTACTCATGTTGCCATCCCATAGTGCCGAAAATGCCCCTAACACCCCCTCATCTTTCATTTATGTTCCTGAGAATTTCAGGGTTCAAGTTAGTCGAGGGAGAGTTCACATGTGAAAGTTAGAGGTGCAAAAATGGAGTGTGCAATGAGCTATGTTGTACCAGCTATGGTATTAAGAACCATGTCAGTCACCAGGGTAATATAAAAAGCCAAGGTCGGGTACTGTAGATCATACCATACACGTCATCGAATAATTCTTTTTTATTGTGTAGGCAATAGATTGTGTATGATTTTTATTTAGTCGTTGGAAGTTGAAAAATGTTGTTAGCATTTGGCAACTTCACTTTCCATGGTACTTCTTCACGCTGGGGAACAGGAAAGTGCCACATGGGGCAAGGCCTGGTTCATGAGGAGGATAACACACTACACATTGACACTTTCATGAGATATTCAGCCTTCATGTGAACATCGTGTTGTTCGGGTATGAGCGGTCTTGGAACCCAAACACATCTCATGTGAATTTTTTCTGTTACCAGCATGCAAGAGGCGCCTAATGAAATTTTCAATATTTCTGATAGTGCTCTTAAAACTATTTGATGATCTTCCTTCATAATGGCACAAGCGGTGTTAACCCTCTTAGTGCCACTGGCAGATATATATCGACCCATTCTGATACACAATAAAAGAAATCATTACAACTAAATATATTTTAGTTGTGATGCATAATTTGTGTACTTGTGAAAGTTTTAATCTTTTACTTAAACAAGTTTTTGCTATTAAATTTTTATTTTAGCCATTAAGAATGTTTTTTCTAAAGGTGTTATATTTTAGCAAAATACCCTTAGCATTTCTTGCTGGTACTACTAGAAGTAGGTGGCACTAAGAGGGTTAATGGTTACTTTGGTAAGACTACTAGCTACTGGATCTCCGGGTCACCATTTTTTGTCTCCCATCTTTAAATATTTTTAGCAATCTTGTATCTGTGCTACAGGGAAGAACAGACTCCATAATCCTCCTGGAACATTACCAATGCCTTGGCTGACAATGTTTTTAGGCAAAAGCAAAATTTTATTGCAACATCTTCCATCATTGCCGTAGGTGAACTGAACATTTTCACTTGGAACAGCTGCCACTGATACAATAATGGAATCATATCAACAGCACTTGTACCATATATGCATTACACAAAGTTAAAAATATAAAAAAAAAATTCTGTGCAATAAATTATGCAAATAATAAATGGTCACTCTTAACAGCCCTCATATTGAAATTTCACCAAAAAACTCCCTTGTACTTTGTAAAGCACTACTTTTTTAATGGAATTATATTATTTTAATATTTACAATTTGTAAGAATTATTTTCATTTTGTTTGTGAGTTTACATCCAGTAAATATTTAAATACATTATATTACTTACTATCTTATTCTTGTGTTTACAAAAACTAAATCCCAGGAATTTTTGAAAATTGACTTCTCAAGTCCTGGTTTCCCTGTATTGAGAAAATAACTGAAAACAACCAATACCTCCATTACCCTTCACCCTTACAACCAATCTGCTGTTGTGAGCATTCTTTCAAAAATGATTTTCTAGTCAGCCAAAGGTGGCTTTGATACCAAAATGGTGTTGTCATACTTACGTTGTTTCCTTTCTTATTAGAACTCCTTCATTTCTCCTCACCAGCATTCCCTAGATCTCATCCATACCCTGGTTGCCATGATATGGCCCCACTGTATATAAAAAGAATTGTGGATGTGTGCAATTCTTGTATAATGCATGTATACAACAACTGTTGTGACGAGCATATCCAAAATAAGACATATTTTATGAATGTAATTGCTCATGGCCTATTACAATTTGCATGTAATATTACAAAGCAAGCTAGAAATATTTAATGTACCCTAATTTTTCTCATAGGATGGAAAATGAAACTAAAGTTTCTCCTGAAAACTTTAATAAATGACACAAATAAGAAGTACAAAAGCTCATGCCACTGAAAAGCATGTGTGTATGGAATGTAATGAATATATTAGGAATTTCTTAGTTCACTACAATTTCATTTGAAAGAGTGTCATTACCTCGATTGCCATGCATTGGATAAAAGAGAATTACATTGATGTTATAGGCTAAGGTTAATTTTTTTAGCCTTAGTAGTGCCTTTCATCTCATTCCCTTTTAGAAATGACATCCATTTCAAGATATTTGAATGTGTGCTTTATTCCAAATATCATAAAACAGAATGTCCCACTGATGAATTTAATAAAAACATAGTGTCTGCAGATTAAATGTCAAAGTAGTGTTGGTATTTTTCAGCTTATGTGGTGAAAATGAGTTATTTTGGTTATTTCTACAGAAGATGCACAATTGATGCAACAAAGGAATCAATATATGATGTAAAGAACCAAAACAGTAATTATGCATGTAAAAAAATTTAATAAGTTAGCTTTTTACACAGCACAAAGTTACTTTTTTCTAATGAATTATAAAAAAAGTTTTAAACAAGCCACTTTACTGCCAGCTAGCTGTGAAACTGTTAAAAACATTTTATCATTATAATAGGTCTTCCTGTTAATACATGGAGAGAACATTCGAGAACCAAGGAGTTGAATAACACCTAGTTATAATTTACAGGATAGAATTTCTTTTCAATCCTTAACCAAAACTCGATACCAATCCATGCTTGAAGTAAAAACATAATAAAAGCTGCCTACTTGTATAAAGGATTACCTTTAAATCAGGCATGTTTATAAAAATAAAATGTTAAGGGATTCTATCTCAAAAATTGGACACAAATAGACTCCAATTGATACATATGATGAAGGAATACATTTCACCTTTGAGAGTTGTATTTAGTTCCTAGCTCAGTTAGGCGGCGGAGGTGTAAAAGATTTTAGCTAGCACAAAGAACAAGCAATAAGAGAAAGTATAAAGATGAGAATTAATTTGCTTGATATTCAGTAATTCAATATAACTTTGAATGAGATTCTAATCCATATATGAGACAACACAGCATGGATTTTCAACATTAATAACTGATTGGCATGTTTAAACTAATGTTAAGGGTGAATTTTACTACTTAAAATAATGATTTAATTTTAAGCAAGCTTAAATATGTTGAAAGTTGAGTGAACATCTAATTAAATCACTAGCAATTTGATGTGACAAGCAAGATTGTTGTATTTTGGAACTAGATACAAATATCAATTCTATAGCAATAAAAAAATGTTTAATGCTCCTACATTGATATTTCAGCCAACAAAGGTGACACATTGTCCAAAGTTAAGTGTTGCAAGTGGCATGAGGGTGGGGGGAATTGGTCAGAGGGGAAAGTGTGGGGAGTTTAATTGGTTGTTGTGTGGTAAGAGGGAAGGAGAGCCCAGTGGCAATCACTTCAGAGTAACTTATGGTTTCTTATCTAATTAAATTATTCAGTTTAGTTTAATTCCAGTTTAATAAAGTGTTGTTGATGCTGCTGGGTTCATTGTTCATTATGGTGGGACATTGTAGGGGAAGGAGTGGAGAGAAGGGAAGAAGCATAAGAAATATCCATTGGTGTCTTTATTTCTTGATTCTCAGAGTTTTTGAATTCTTAAGTGCAGTTTATGATGGCTGGTTAATTGTTCATTATGTTTTCTTGGCACATGTGTATGTATAAGCTTTCAGTAGCATCAAGCTTGAAGTTTTCTGTCAGTTTCATTAACATTAGGTCATTGAGTGTGATAGTGTGGCTTGTTTCATAAATGTTATGCGACAGCTGATTGGGTGAAACAACAGTTTTTGTAATGAGCTAAGTGCTCTTGGAACCTGATGATGGAGTTGTCTAGTTTTTCCTAAGAAGAGAAATTTTTTTAGCCATCGAATTCATCTCTGTATCACTCACAGCCAATAGCTCGTCTCTTCTTTGGAACCAGAGACAAATAGTTTCAGGAATTATCCATAATGACCACCTTGGAGGAAGCACAGAATTGGACCCATTCAGAAGTAATTTGAATTCATCCATTGTTAATTTATTCCAATTTCCCTAAAATTTTGATATTATCTAGCAGTGTTTCCAAGAACATAGTTGTGCCCCAATAATCATAGCAGCTACTTCTGTCTAGAAGACTTTCCTTATTACACAATTTAGTACCAAATTTCACTATGTAGACCAGGTTTACCAGCAGTGTATGCCTGGCAATACTTTAAGAAAAAGAGTTGCATAATTTATGAGAAAGTTTTTACAGATTAAAAAAGTTGAGGTGAAGTAGTAAATGCATAGCAGAGTTGCTATGGCTAAAGCTTTTATCAACTTTGACAACAAGTGTATGAGAATATTGGGTATGCTACATAGCTAGATCGACAAGATTTCTTGGCTTCATTGATGCCATTTCAAATTACTAGTACTTGCTATCAGATTATGTCACACTCATTGAAAATTATACATATTTATACACCCTATATGATTTTTATATATTGATTTTTAAAGTAAGCCTAAGTCCACATAAAAAATACACTGGCTATCATGTCTGAGACCAACACTTTGGAATTGGGATTTTATCAAAGGCGGAAAATGTTGAAAAATAAATTTCTGGCCAAAAGGAGGTAAATTTGGATGAATACCTATATGTATTTATAAAAAAATAATTTGAGATCTTGGCCAAAGCTGAACTTGGTATTGTTTTGAGTGAGATAAGTTTATAGTTTGAAAAATTTATTACATGTATTTTTATCCCAATTTTTCTTTTAAAAAAAGTCGTTCCTCAAGAAGGTAGTTAAACTGTAGATACTATTAAAATAGATTTCTGAATACAAATAACAATACTTGAATCTCATGATTTAGTCAGAAATATATTGCGAGCGGTTGATTAAGATTTTACTTCAAATAACTGTCATTAATCAAAACTATTAGGTAAAAGACTGCTGCTTGGCGATTTCAAAATTAAATTCAAAATCTAACTACAAGGCCTGTCAAAAAAGAATCTGACCTTAAATTATCACATGACATGACAGTAAGTATAGTCCGTTCAAAAGTTTCTGGCATGTGCATAGAAACGAGTTTTTGGCCCAGGCGAATCCATTTGGAAGAACTGTTAGGCAAGGGGGTGTGGGTGAAAGATGAGGGTGAAATGACCATTCTGACCATT
>LYUA01002075.1:229136-241724 GCA_002093875.1 Calopteryx splendens | reverse complement strand
TATTCATAATGATAAAATTCCACCACATCATGCCTGAAACTTCTCTCTTCGCCTTTATTTAAAGTTGTTAGCTTGTAAACTTAATGAATACAGACAGTTGATTATAGAGAAGTTCAAGAATTAAACAAAAAATATATGTTTCCAACTTAGTTATTTTGCTTTTAACTAGCTATAGGAGTAACTATTATAATATTCAAATCATTTTTGTTGGTTAATTGGTAAAAAATTCCAGGAAAATTGACTATCACTTGGGTCATTCATATCATGAAACTTGAAAATGTAAAAAATAACCTATTTTACATTGTTACACACACTCTTTGGGTCACATTGATAAAATAAATGTCTATTACATAAGGTTAACCTTATTGATTTTATTATTCAATCATGATATGGGAAGTATTTAATGAAGAACCTGTGCATTATTATTTGGTCAAGTACTTAATAATGGTGTATTTGTATATTATGACGCTGAATATGAGGAATTCTTCTGGAGTCATTATCATTATAAAGTCAGGCATTTTAATAAGCATGCAACATTCATGGAAACAAATATACTAAAAACAACCATTTATTTTGTTGCAATGCTTGCAGAAAAAACAAATAGCACATGCTACAAAAACTGTTAACTAAAAGCTATTTTAATGCTTACCATTATTTTATTTAGTTTACATACCATCACTCCTAGCCTCCAATATCAGTCACTGATATAAAAAAATTTTAAATTATCATAAATGCTTACACTTATAAGAAATATTGCAGTATGCTCATGCCAAGTAATGTATACACTCCTGAAGAAATTTGTAGCAACATGAAATCAGTTTTGAGGATTCATGGTGGACTATAATTTGTGCAATAAAGCTTCAGCTACTTCTGATGACTTTCCAAAAAAACAGGATGCCACCATTTTCAATTATAATATTTATGCTAAAGTAGAAAAACAATAATGATTTGCACAGCCACTTGGAAATGGAAGGAAGGCATATTCCAAAAGAAGAATATAAGATCCTATGAATAAGGAATAAGATTCTAAGAACATTCATATTTGGACAGATCAGAAAAAATAAAAGGCCCAATCAAATAGGTTGTTGGTCATTTGTCAGGCATAACCATCTGAATGATACTGTGAGCTAGAATTTTTTTGGGGTTTGAAATTGTTTTCATTGCATTGGCTGCCAAGGTTTGATCTTTTGTTAACTTTTACTCTGATTTTCTACAGAAATATAGGTTGCATTGGACTTTTATGCCTCATATACTGCCAGATACATAGTAAAAGTCGTGAATTTTTTTTCTTAATGCTGTCACTTGTTAATGACCAAAAGTTGTGCTGGGCAAGTATTATAATGTGTAAAAAAATCTGTCACGTGAGTGAATATCTTGCGAATACCCCAGGGGCATGGCACTGTACTTCTGGGTTTTCACTTCAACGGTTCCGGATACATTTACCCAAAGTAAACATGAACATTTGTGACCTTTTGAATGAAATTTTAATTTTTTAAATATTTTGCACTGTTTATAAGATATGAGGAAAAGTAATTAGCATAAAATAACACCCAAATTGTAAAATGCACCTATTTTAAACCTCTAATTGAGTTATTCCTTCTGCAGCTCTCAGTTTTCTTTCGGTTTTTTGATAACGAAAACAATTACCAAGACCCAACACTGGGAGGTGGCTACATTTTCGGTTCCAACCTTGCCAATTCAGGCAGGTGTATCAAGGTACGTCAGAGAGTACAGGACCTCTGATCACTACCATGAAAGATCTAGGCTTACTGAACCAGGCAAGTACACCTAACACAGTCAACAGGAACATAATCAGAAGAGGGGAAAAATATAAAATTGATACACTTGTAGTATAATAGGATATAGCTAATTTATGCATTAAATTTTAATGGGTTTTATGATGACACTTTGATACATGAAAAGAAATATCTACATAAAAACAGTAAAAGAATAACATATTATTTTGGTGGAAGAACCTGGTTCTAAGTATTTAAGACAGACACCTGAGACTTCAAAAGCAGATGAAAATACTAAGTTTTTTTTTTAAAGAGAACAGACACGGACACTTCAGTCGAGATTGGATGTGATGGGATTGCTGGAAATATTGGGTCAAAGGGAGATATCAATTGACACATGGAAGATTGTCAGTCACCACCACACTGGTTAGTGAGCATGTTTAACACAAATGAACTTCCTCTCCATCACTTATTTCAAGACATCATTGATGAGCCCACGTACGGCCCCAAATATACTCTGGACCAATTGGAAAATCCTTGTCTAAGTGCTAAAATTTGCCAATAGTGAGATTCAGAAAATACTACATAGTGAACTTGACAGATGTCGACAGAAAATATTTTAGCACTGACCAAAAGTTTTTTGACATGTGTATTGCCATATCTTTAAGATCCAGTTAAGAGTTCCTAAAATTTTGCTCACTCAAGATGGCTAAGAACAGTCAATAAAAATTTGCATGTAAGAACCTCAACAGTTACCCCTTCAAAAAACCTTTGGGCATTCACAGAGTTCGTGATCAAAGTATAGGTTTACGCATGGTTCACTATGTTCAGAATGCACCCTTTGGGTGAGGATGGGCCCAGAAATTTGTGGTTAATGATCCATGCATCTCACTACTTAAACAAGAAGTTGAAGAGTATAGTACATCCTGTCATCTTGTGGAATGGGTTTTTGGACATCCAGAAAATTTTCTGCTGCCATTATTTCTGATGAGAGGGTAAATTTGGGTTATGAAGCTTCACTTCTAATTTTAGAAGCCAGGAAAGGTGTAGCCACAAGGAAACGAGTATGCAGATTTTGAATACTGTCCTCGAGATTTAAAGTAATTGAATATACACAATTCATTGACTGGAGCAACACACCAATCACTGAACTGCACATTATACTGCACAGTACCAGAAGCTGAACAAGAGGACATGGTAGAGCGTGTATTGAGCGAGAAGAGCAAAAGACTCCTCCACCCCTGCAATATGGAAAACGTAGTCCAAACAGTCAAGTTAGTCAACAAGGCAGCTGAATCCAATTGTGGCCTTAAAAAGTATCACAAATATATACTTACAAAGTTAGATGGAAGGAGTGAAATGTCAAAATTCAAGAGCAAGCAAGATTACTAACAAATGGACAAATATCCTTATAATGCCCCGAATGTAGGAAGGTTGGGATGGGCAAGGACAATAACTTATCTAATGCCACATGGTTAAGGGAAACAATCCTTTCCATTAATATTAAGTTATAAATTTACTTATTCAGTAAAACCTTCAGTTAACAATCCCCTTTACTACAAACACCTACAATTAATGAACAATTCACGGTAGTCCTACCAAACTTGTATTAAAAAACTTGAATTTTGACCTCTTTACAATGAACTCCTGATTTTCGAAAACCTTCAAGCATTTAAGTGAAAAAACAGCCCCATCAGTTTATTATGACCTCTTTTCTGAGAAAGTTTTCCAGCAAGAAGCATATTTCTAATACAAATGCATCAGTTGAGACTACCACAATTACACATTTTACCAGCAAACATTTATTTTCCCAAGAATTAGTGGGAAAAAAATTCTGACCCACATCACCCCACCTTTTTTCAAAATTTTTATGTCCGAAACAAATGTAGTTAAGCACCAATTATCCGACATTCAGTTATTCCTATCAGTTGGTCCGAGTAAGAGGTATTCCCTCTCCTCCCATCCCCAAGAAATGAATATAATAGTCTAAATCTCACCCCAATAAAGACAATTTATTATTATTATCCCATTCTTGTTCCTTCTCTTGCTTCAATGGTAATGTTTAATGACATTTAATCTATTGGAAACATTTTTCCTGCAACACTACAGAATGTAATTCACTTATGTAACTTATAAGTATATAAATGCACAAAGATAAGTCTTCCACAGCATTGCTCTGTTATAATTTGGCCCGACAAAGCAACGACAAACATGAAACGTAAATTTGCACTGAAGACATTATACTGCCCTTTTGTGCATAGGAGTATGCTGTTTTTGGTCACCCCTTTACAAATGCTCATTTTGATTAGATTGAAAATATTTGACGTACTTTTTCAAGGATAGTTGAGCTTCCTTTGAAAAAATACAGGAAATGTTATATCTCCAAACTTTTAATGGAGGAAAAAAGGATCCATCTTATTTTTTTTGTTAAAATGACTAAATAATCTCTTTGAGAGTCTTCATTTTGTTTGGTGGTTGGTTGTTGGTTGGTTTACAGTGGAGGCAACCAACAGCTGCCGTCATTTGAAACATTAGGAATGGTGGGTAATATGGTAGAAGTAGGATTTCCCCGGAATGGAAGAAGGGTGGAGAGAACACCAGTGTCAGAATTTGCCTACTCTTAACGAAAGGCACCAAGGGGCCCACAGTTTAACGTCCCATCCAATGGACAGAATAGCACTTGAAGTGCTCTCCACTTAGCACCCATGTAGGCTACCACTGAAAAAACCTTGCCACCACCAGGATTCAAACCCAAGCCTCCTGGGTTGGATGCCACTACATTAGCCATGACATAAACCTGATCCCCATTTTGTTTGAGTGTTGGACTTCCATGTCCCGGCTTTTCATTTGAGATCACATCAGGAGCCTATTTTCAAAACGGATTTACGGAAGTAAATTTGTAAGCTTATAATGTAAAACCTGAAGTTGGAAAATATGAGGGATGAAACAAATGGAAGAGGGGTAATTGGTATGATATGGAAATTTGAATAAAGCTTGTGTTTGCATCAATACTTGAGGACCAACCACTCTTCAAGTCACATGACATTTTTTTGGCCCATCTCTCTAGTATATGTCGTAAGTCATGTTCCAAAACATTTATATTGTTAGCAATCATACTACACTAATCATATGTGTGAAAATATTACTAATGAGCAGTTATACATAATTAAATTGAAAGTAATTAAAATAATTTTCAATAGCAAAAAAAGAAGTAAAATTATTGCAGAAATATGAAAAAGATAGGTAATATATGAATTAAGTATAATAGAATGCCTACTACTGACACACAAAATTTTATATTGAACTTTGAATGCGGAATCATGCTTTGATAAGCATTAGTTACCAGTATAATATCTAAAAAATTAAAATATGAAAAATCAAAGATGAGCAAGAATACAAACCCAGGCCAATGTTTTTTTACATAACTTACAACGGCAAGGTTAACACATGAAGTTTCAAGCTCGTAAGAGAAAACTGAAAGTGAGAAACTAATAGTCTTATAGCAAACAATGAATGTGATACTTACTTTTCTCTGATGGAGGGTCTGCTTACTAATGAATAGTGAGACTTTTCATTTTGCATACTCATATGAGGTAAGTCTTCTCCTGTTATCATACTCTCAAAAGCAGTTTCTCCGTAAGTTTCAACGCCTGTGCCACTCAAAGGCCTCCTCATTTCCATTATGAATTTTGACGCATCAGTCAAATTTTCTGAGCTGCAAGGGAATAAGGATTGTCCAAAAAATTCATTAAATCCCTGAAATTAAGTCAAGAGAAATTACTAAAATTACGAAATAAGGATGAAAAATTTACCCTAGTCTCTCATTCTCATTTGAAAACTCAGTTTCAGATGATAGAGAGGTGACGTTGATTTCACACTCCGTGTATGTATCTTGCCTCAGTAAGGGAACCTTTCTCTTTGGAGACTGAACAGTTTCAGTTTGCTGTTCTCCATATACCAGTGACTCACCTCCGCTTGAGGAAATCACTATATCTGTCACAACTGGTTCACTAGTAGTATCAATTACAATGCCTACATTGTCACTTATAATTTTTGGCATTTCTTGAAAATCTACAGAATTCAAAATACACACATTAATAGCAGCATCACTTGATGAAACTAAGTCAAACGTATCCGTTGACTTGGAATGAGAGAGATTTCCATTCACTTCCAGAGGGGATTTGACTCCTAAATCCAGTAAAGACACAGACATAATATCTTTTTCACTTGTTAAACTGCAAGATGAAGAAAAGTCCTTGCATACTGGTTTGGCAAACAACATCACTTCCCTAACTGAAGGTTTAGCCATTATACCCATGTCCCTTAGCACTTTTCCCTGAGTTTGAGTCTGACCATGAGCCAATTTTGCCTTAAATGTTTGGACCTCTTGACTTACTGCAATAAGAGGTCTTTGCAAGTTAGCCTGCACGTGAACATCTCGTTTGACCAACTCCTTTCTTGAATGACCACCACCTGCTTTGTCATCTGTATCTGTCTGTGTCACATTGTCTCTTTTTTCTATTATTAGCAGGGGTTTCATGGACGGTGAATCTAAAGCTCTGAGAAATGATGATTTTGCAAAATCAGGTACATTAGGATCCAAACTCTCATTAGTTGTTGTGGATACATCTTTCATTTGTCTGTAATAAAAAGTTATACAATCAATGTTACATTTAATTCATAAACAGGCTATTATCATTACATTTCATATGTTAAGGCTCATCGACAATAGTGACCATTTTACTGGAATTCAAAAACCATTTACGGAAGATAACATAAATAATTAACAGTTTTCAATGATGTTGTCTTAAATCAATAATGATTACAAAATTTGCAGGCATAACACCTTTATCATTTTGATCTTACTTAAGGGAAACAATAAGTTTGTTTTCTGGACTCCATAGATTTTCTTATAACAACAATGGCCTCCATCCAAATAATAATTTATCAGTGATAAATACTCAGCTTTCACCTGGGAAGGGATCAACAAAGCTAAAAGTAACAACTTAATGCCTATGTTAGGGGAGATATTAAAGGGGATGGTGTCACCATCCATTAATCCCTAGGGTAGTTCTCCCCCAGAAGTACATTCTCATTTCCTTCGACATGCATGATCTCTTTCCCAGAGTCCCCACTAGCACTGCAGTTAGCCGAGAATATGGACAGTCAACTCCACTCAAGTGTAAATCAACAGTCAACTCCACTCAGGGGTAAGGATTTCCTTCCAAGGAAGACAATCCTTACCCCTACTATGAGTGAGTTATGATAGAATTGTGTGTTTCCCAAAACTAATTCAAATCCAAAGGGACCAGAGAGGCTTAGCCATGGTTTCTCCATTGTCTCCATTACTAGAAGACATTATAATGGACTCAGTGGAAAGTGATGTTTTCCTCTCCAAATGTGTTAAAAAATTTTTCATTGATATCGCTGTTGATGATATCTCCTGTGTGTGGTCCGGTTCAGATTATTATATATATAATTTATTGACTTAAATTCAGCATGCATTTCCATTAAATTTACTGTAGAAAAAGAAAGTGACTGATCTATCATTATTTTATACTATTATCTTCAATACCTAGAATTTTCAATATTCTGGAAAGACATACATAGAGACCAAGTCATTCATGTGAAAACCAGACACCATTTTTCCCAAAAATTGGCAGCTTTTCATTCTATGATCCATCATCTACTACATATACCCATATCACACAGTAATACTCAAAGAGCACTTTAAACAATTTTGATGAATAAAATATACCTTCCACAGTTGATAGAAAAATTGTTCTAAAAAATAAAAGTAAGGTAGCTATTAATTCTATCGTTGGTACCACCTTCGAAATGGATACCACAGTGAAATTGAAGAGGACTCTTTACCTCAGCATATCATCATGTAAAACCATGAAGGCATGCCAAAAGACAATATAAGACCAGCCTCCTATAATAAAGCTAACCTGAAAAATCTTGTACCACACACCAAGGATAAAATCCCAATTTGGAGAGAGCGGAGTTAATCAGATCCAGTGCAAACCTGCTGTAGCATAGGGCAAACAAGATTGAAATTCAAGAAAGGAATCAAGGCCTGGTTTAAAAAATTTCAATCAAACACCCCAATGTGCTAAACATCTTGAAAACAGACACACAAGTAATTTAATTCCTAATATCCTTCAGCTAGAGAGGAAAGGACTCGGCCTTCATGCACTTGAACAGTTAAGAGATTCTAAAGATTACAGGTTCAAATTGTGAAATAATAAATGACACATTGTATGCTCACCCCTCTTCAACCTTACATTGTTTTGATCAACCAACTAATCCTAAAAGTGTTAAGCTCCAAAGGGGGTGTATATACCTGATGTGTAAAATAATGTTCTGTAGTTCACCTGACAATGAATTTATAGTCCAAACCTGTAATGTAGTAGTAGCAGTGTAAAAATTAGTAAGGAGTGTAAAAATAACATTATAGAAAACAAAGTGTGTTCATCATTTATGATGAATCGTTTCCATCAAATGACAGCCGATACCACCAATTAATTAATTCTGGTTTTAGGGATTTCTCAGGGGTCTTTTCCAATGTCCCAGAAAATTCACATTCAGGAGATCTCATTTCCAGTTAACTCCAACAAAACAGAACAAGAAGAAACTTAACCCTCCAGCGCCGTCCTGCATACCCAGTATGTTTCATGAACTGCTGAATGTAATAATTATTCGTGGGCAGATTTTGCACTTTTTATTTGATCAATTTACTTTATTTCATGAAGGTATGCTTTTATCTTCATTATATAAGGTAACTTTTTTAGGCTTTTATTTTAGATGATTTGTATTTTTTTAAGCAGAGATTAAATTTTCTTCAATATCCGTCAGTAGTGGAATTTTGTCTTCCTATATTTCTCACTTTTTCCCTTTCTTACCATCATGAAAACAGCTGCCTATTCAACAGGTGAAACATTCAAGACAGGTAAGCTCCTTTGTCATTATATATCATCACCATTAGTTCTTTTCCTTCTCTCTCTCTCTCTCGAGTAAACACTGTATTCCTTGGGCTTCATTACTTTGAGCCCTATGAATGCTTGCTTCGTCCCAATAATCCCAAGCAAAGGGCCCCCATACTTTATGCTGCATTTTACACTGATAATAATGGTTGGAAAAAATAAAATGTAAGAAGACAAATTATTTGGATTAAATGCTCGAGTGTGCTCAGCATTTTCTCTCAAAAAAGTCAACACAAACTGGGACCCCTCTAAATCTTTGCCAATCCCTCGAAGGAGTTTCAAGACCATGGATTTCAATCAGCTGCAATCCTTCATGATGTGTGGTGTCATTCATTTTACTCCTGTGTACTTTTAACTATCGGATACTGTTATAAATAAGTACCCTTATTATGGCTTCAATCAGTAGAAAAAAATACAATCATTACCTAATGACGAGGAAATAACTGAAATATCACTTGCAAAGTGATGTTGACAATAGCGTGAATTCAGAAAGTGACCGAGAAAATTGTATCAATGATGGCACTGAAATTGATACATTGCACCATATTTTCGTTGAAATTCAGGATGCTGATAAAGCTGAAATCATTGTGGGGAAAGGTATGTGAGATTATGTACATAATAAACAAATATTGTTGGTGGTTTTAAACCCCAACACACAGGAAAAAATTTGTCCCATGCTGTAATATTTTTCTGCTATTTTTTGACGAAGAATTTGTTCATAGTATTGTCAGTGAAAGAAATCATTGTGCTGAACAACAGATTTCATCAATTGAGGCCCCATTTTCAAGGAAATCAAGAATTACAGCTCAAAAGCCAGTGACAATAGAAGATAGATTAGAGTAGAAGAAGATACATTACACTGAGATTATTCATGCTCATGGGACATGCACAAAGGCAACATTTCGTTCTTATTTTTCAACAAAGAGAGTTATATAGACTCCAGGTTTTGGGGATGTAATCTCAAGAGACCGATTCGAGATAATTTGTAAATTTCTCCACTTCCAGAACAATGAAGAAAAAGATTAACATAGTCCAACAAAGTTAAAGAAAACTTTTCCTGCAATTGGACATTAAAATGAAAAATTTCAGAAATATTATTTCCAAATCAGAACATTTTAATAGATGGTTCGTTGACACTATGGAATGGCAGGCCATTGCAATGCTTTGCCACAAGCAATGCATTGCAATGCTTGAAGGCAACAAACTTTGAAATCAAGACCAAGCTTTTTGATGCAAATACTGGCTACTAATGGTCCATTTTGGTGCAAACAGTTAAAAATAATCTATTTCCCTCAAAAATCACTCCTGCTAATTTAAAGAAGAAAACAGCAATAGTTTTACAACTGGTATAACTCTGCTGCAAAATCAAGGACACTGTTTGGTAATTCTATAATTTTCTTAATCTTGCAACACAATTGAAAAGTAAATATAAGACTGATTATGTTGTAACATTGACATTGAATAGAAAGGATGTACCAAAATATGTAAAGGAGAAATTACACAACTAAATACATGAAAAACATTGAGGTCCCCTTGGAGTTTTAAAATGAAGGGAGAAAAACATTGTTTGATGATCACATTCCACAGTACAAAATGAGAATGATAATGAAAGGCAAAAAAGAGACCCAGAACCCTATTTGTGTGCTGGACTATAATAAATTCATGGGTGGGGTAGATCTCAAGGCCCAGCTGTTGCATACATACCTGATTGATAAGAAGTGTCACAAGAAGTAGTAAAATAGTGGACCACCTATCATTTCGAGTGTAACTGGTAGAGGGAATATTATTTAAAAATGGGCAACCCCAGTTTCAACAAAGGGAAGATGATGAGATTTTAAAGATACAATAGACGATGATGAGATTATATAGATACTTGGGACTTTTTAACAATTTTTCAAGAGTGATTTCTACAAATTTAAGTTATTCTTGGGTTTTTTCTAGCGTAGGCAACCATTTTTTTATCTGAGAATATTGTATTTATGTCATGCCAAGAATACCTCCTAAATGCCACTTTGAAATGGCCGCAAATTTCTTAATCTTATCTGCTCGAATGCAAGCAGAGAATTTTTGTCAGGCAAATAACAAATATTGAAAAAAATTGCCCATCAGTTTAAACTAGACCCACAAAAAATATTTTTTTAAGGGCATATAAGATACATACCATTTTTTAAATAAAAGGTACCTATATGATTATACCACATATTATTACCAGTAATATATATCAATCTAAATTAAATTTGAAAAATACTAAAACAAGACTAGTTTTTCATTATTAAATTAAAAAATTTGAATACCTGGAAGTGTTTTCCTCAGCCTTTTCTTGTTTTACTTCAGGATGCTCCATGTCAAAATGCCACGTATTTCCACACAATTCTGTCATTGCCACTGCATTTTTTTTATTTTGTACAGGAGTTATAGACTCAGTTTTAATAGGGCTAAGTTCCAGGGACTTTTTTGGCTTTTCCACAGGAATACTTGCACTTGTGGAAACATCCCGAAGTCTAGGTTGCTGATGGCATGTTCCCACATCACGAGTAAGAACACTACAGCATACACCAGCATCCCTCTTCCCATGAGCTACTTCCACTTGAGTTGTCTGCGTACCATAATTTGTTAAGGATCGAACTTCATGGGGAGGAGCACCTTCAAAATAGAGAAAAAAAATCAAGTTTAAATTTAAATTATAATTTCAGATTCGGAAACACACAGCCACGGTCTCTATAGCACAAAAAAAGAAAATACATAAGCTAACGAGCCTTATTTTCTGCACTTCATTTTCATCAACCACAAAGACACATTTTTCAGTTCTTATTGAAACAGAGGGGAGGGAAGTATTCACATGATCATTGGTGATATCACTTACAAAGGTCTATAATTGCTCAACGCCATGGCTTCTAAAAAAGCAACTGCTAAAAAAACACAACAGTCAAAACTGTTGTGGTAATCAGAATCATTTAGAAAAGTGAAATATCTACCATTAAAGACTTTTTAAGTAAAAATACACAACACATTGCATATACACTCATTTCAGCAAATGAATGATACAGCACACCAAAAAATTAATTTATAATGATTATCCCAAAACTTAAATTGCATTTTTTATAAATTTTAAAATGGATAACTTGAAAAGGGTAAAACTTTCTAAGTGCATACATTTTCAATAGTTTAATACTGTTTAATTTACTGAAGGTAACAAAAACTACTCATCAGTGTAAAGACTACATCACAACTGAACCAAGCTAAAAAAAAGTAGGGAACAGCGTCTTTATAATAACTCTGAAAATAAAATGAAGGCTGCTGGGATATTTGTTAAGGGTGAAAAAGGAAAATTGAAAACTATTTCCCACCCATCTCTGTCACCTGATGTATTAAATGCATTCCACCATATTCCAAAAAAGAGCCATTGATTTGTTCTTTTCACTGTGGCTTCCGTTCAAGTAAAACCACAGTTCAGGTTGTACATCATGTTACAAATCCCATATTAAATGCTTTTGAAGAGCAGTCCATCCTTTTTTATTTTATATTAAAAATCAAAACTGATAAACTTGGTATTCCCTAATCCAGTTCCGTCCGTAATTTGGGAATTGGAATGAATAATAACTTGACGTGGCACGACCAAGTTCACTCAATTTCCAAAAAGGTTAATGAACTATTAAATCTACTAAAAACTCAGAAAAGAATCATTCCACTGAATACTAAGAAATTGCAAGTCACTAACCTAATTTTTCCTCATCTTGATTACTGCTCTCTCGTTTTTTGGGACCTGACCAACAAACTAACCGATAAACTGCAGCGGATAAATAATTCATGTGTATGATTCGTCTACACCCTTCTCCGCGATGAGCATATTTCTCCATTTAGAGAGA
>LYUA01002075.1:72323-83788 GCA_002093875.1 Calopteryx splendens | reverse complement strand
TAAACATTATTATTATTATATGCCTATTTTGACCTTTCTTCACTTCTTTTGATCAATTTGTTGCCTTGTTGAATGAGTTAATTTTCCCAAGGTTGTAAAAAGCTCTTGTGCAGTGTGAACATAAAATTGAATAGTTCATTCCGCCTGCCACTCCCAAGCAACTAGATGTCCAGTTCCATAAAAAAAAGGAGCTAATTTGAGTAACGTGAAAATGTAGCAAAATGATGCTCACGAGTTCCTTACACTCACGAATGTTCTCTAAAGCCTTTAAGTCACTTCATTTATAAAAGATCTTGGTAAAGCAAGGAATTACAAGTTTTAAAATGCCATTACATCACAAAACTAATTGTAGATATATCATAATAGGTTTTCAAAGTAAGGTGTAACAAAATTTTTTCAAATTTAGAGAGTACTTGAAGAATAGATATCTTGTGTTCTCAAAGTATACAACTCTTAGGGTTGCACAGGAACGTCAACGATATGGTACTTTACAAAAGTGTTGATAAAATCTCGGGTAGATAAATTGGCAGTTCTTGTGATTCACAAAAACACTACAAATGTCTTCCTTAATACTTCAACAGGAGTTTGATATAGTTGAAGTAATAAAAAATACTACACAAATAAACTTCTACAAACTAACACATTTCATCACAGCAGAGAGGTTATTAAAATTCAAAATATCAATTTTAAATACATCGAGACTATTTTCATGAAAAAAATTTACATAGCAGAGGCCTGAGTCATCGTAAATTCATTCATTGTTAATTAATTTCAAGTTATACTTTGGGACAACAATAACTGGGCTTGCATCACTCATGAGCATAAATTATGTAAAACAGATGAAATGAATTTATGATTTTCTATAAAGCGCACCATTTTGTTATGACAGCATCAATTATTTGTAAGGACGCAGTAACTACTGTAGACAGAGATTCCCACCCTGTGATTTGTCAGTTCCCACAAGGATAAAATAAATGCATAACGACTAACAGTAATGTCATTTGCCATAGGCCGTCACAGGCTGAAAAAGGAACATAATATTTTATAAGATAGATACACTTTTACACTAAATTAACACATTTAAAATGGCAATCAAGTTTTCTAAACACATAGGAGACTATGTAAATATGAATACAAATATAACAGAGTTGAGGATGACACTCGCCAATTCCACATAGAAAACTCAGTCAAAGAGGCATAAGCACACCACGAACACAATGTCGAGCCAAATCCTCCGTGAAAATCAAGGTGAATTGTAAATTAGCTGCTCTTCTACAATTGTGACATCAATCATAAAGCCATCCATGTATGCTCCATGCCCATTTCAGTAGAAAAAAGGGCTCTAATTTGATGATTCCCTATCACCCTTTGGAGCTAAAAACTGAAGGGATAGTGACTGCAACGAATTGATAGGATAGTGAACTCAGTATTCTGAGCATGCATACGCTCCCTAGAATACTTTATACACTGAATTTGTTCAAGGGCTGGGTGGGAAATACTGGTAATAACATGCAATATAAGTAATAGGTACAATCTTTTTTAACACAAATTTAACTGTCCATGACCTTCTTGTAAACACCCATACGTGACATTCCATAGATGCAGTCCGTTGATAAGTTAATGTTAATATTTTGATGGTTCACCTTCCAGTGTCAACAATTGAACAACTCTATAAAACCTCTATTTTTAGAGAGGTTCCTTATATTTCAAGAGCAAGTCAAAGCCAGAAGGGCTCAGATCTGAGGAGCATGGCAGATGCTCCACATTTTCACATTGCCTCCTTGATTTTAATCTGGCAGCATACTTCCACCTTAGAAAACAAAGTTTTAAGGCAATCTTGTGTGAGTGAATGCTATTGCTTCATGGCATCATCTCTTCCCATGTCACTCCAAGTCTACACCAACATATCCTATGCTAGGAATGAGTTCTCCAACTCATTATGATTTCTCTAGAATCATTCTGCTCTTTAAAAAGGTGTTTCATTACCACTTTTCAACCATCCATCATATAATAATTATTTCATGAAATTTTTCTCATCCTAATCAGATGTATTACACTTCACTCTGTTACTCAATTGTTGGAGAGGACGACATGACGAGACGATGACACTTCATTTACATTATTAGAATTCAAACAGTTGAGCATCAAAGTCAGTCATCAAATTATTAGTAAGCATGTTTAGTAAACACATGAAATTTCATTCAACACATACTGTGAATTTGATAGAGCAATTTAATCAATAGGTGACCAATTTAAATTAATTGGAGATCCATTTAATAGCAATAAAAGGTACAAATATATACACACAATATATTCCACAGTATATATTCAGTATTCACAATATATTGCATAGACCTCGGAAAAAATCAGCAGGATCATAACTATTTTCACCTTCAAATAAATAACTCACCTGAGAGGTGAGATAAGGAACACTGCTTGGGATGCTCAAAAACTGCTTCACAGCAGCAGGACAGTGAGAAAGCCATGTGCTCAGGAGCATCAGAAGACTCAATTTAGTTTGCAGTTTGTTGCCCTGAAATGAAAAAAGAAAACTTGACACATGTTCCAACCCACAACCTATGGCTCGGATAGTACTAAGCTACATTTTTAGGGTTCCCACTACTTTGATTCAAGTGAATGAAAAAATATTCCACTGATCAGACAGCTAATAATTCAGGGTGGGCAACAAAACCTGTTCATAAAATTCCATCATTCTTCCAGGCTTGGCGAAAAAACTCCTAGACTTCATAATATGGAAGTCCGCAATGGAGTGTCTATGATCACTATGGTGACTATTGTATGTACTGCTCACTCAAAAAGTCAAAAAGCCCTGGGATATTATCTGAACCATAAAAATGAGGATAGGAAATATAGATGACTTAATATATGTAATCGACTCTTTATACTTCACTTAAAATATTTTGATTGATATAATGGGAAAGAAGGGTGAATATCAAAAGGGATCCATCAAATGACTTAATAAATTTGCTACACACTTAAGCAAATCTAAAATTTGGCTCAAAAGGTGAAATGGCTGCTCACCTTTTAGATGATAAAATAAAAAATAATTTGTAATACAACAAAGAACAAAATTTTTAGCCCAATGGCTTAACTGTCACTAAAGAAAATAATTCTCAGTCATCATTAATACTAAAAAGTATGAAAAAGAAGAATGAAGGTTTGACCAAGATTTACCACACAAAATAATTTTTCTGGGCACCAATTCAAGAATAGATAGTAGCTGACTTCGAATAAATGCTCATCAGTGTTTTTTGCTGAGGTAGCCAAAAGTTACTTAGGTCAGGCATAACTGCACGGAAATGGTGGAGATATGATGATGAATGAAAATAACAAAAAAACCTGTCTGTCGCAGAACACAAGACAGAAGTGAAAAATTCCATACACATATATTGTTAGACAACTGGTAAGCTTCCCTGTGAAAATATCTGTCTTTCTGTCTCTACCTCCATATACAATGTAAGAGAGCAAACAAAAAAAAGGTGAAGTTCATTGCACAAGACCTTGGCTATGTTAGGTCTTCCTTAAGTAATACAAAAAGTTCTGTTAAACACCATGCAATATCTCAGGGTGGGTATGAATGTTAGCAAAATAAGTTCTACTGTAAAGTTGTAGTGGGAAGATATAAGTCGATGGCGGACCTTGTCAGAGTAAAAAAAAGCATGATTTCATCTCGGAATGCTTGATGGTGGAACCAAGGTGGGTGTAGTTGAAGGTTTTCTTCAAAGAAATTTTCCCTACATTCAATCACAGTAAGTAAATGATGTAAATGCCAGCTTCAGAATTGATGTCCCATTTCACCTAAAAGATGAGTTATTATACAGTGACAAGTGGCCATGTGATGTGTTATTGAGGCAATGCAATATCAATGGAGTGAGGCATACTGCATATCTCCAAAGCATCCTGTTCTAACAAAAGCTCATCCACTGTAAAATTACTAGAAGTCATCAGAGGTTTTGCTTGCATATGAAAACTTTCAGAGCTAATGACTGCACCTGTAACTGCCAATAGTGATAATAGCTTGTAAGTATATGTTTACTTTCGTCCTAACTCTTGCCAATGTTATCAGAAAGGTCCTTTCAGATATTTTTGTGAAATTATAACAAAAACCTTAAATTTTAAAGCTTGAATGGATTAATTCATTCAGAGGCAAAACTTCAATTTTAATCAAGAATTCAGTAGAGAGATCCAAAAATATATTTTCTAGAATAAATTTTTACTTCTGGGGCTATCCATTAACTTGTAAAACAAAAATGAAAAAACCTAAAAGTTGCTGCTTACTATGATAATAATTCCTATGTCATTCGAGAGTCGGAAGGCAGGCACAATGTCTATGGCATTGGTATGACAAGATAGGCCTGTGGCAATTGGGTGGAAATGACTAGTGAATAACTGACTATTGGCCTGCCTCTTCAAAAAATGGGTTCAGCCCTTCAATGTTTAGCTACCTATAACTTGGAACCTAGGTGACAGATTGATGAATGGAAAAATATAGGTATTTTTTTACTCTCATCAGATAAAGAAATTAAAAAAAAAACTTGTAAACAAGCCCATGACACATGAAGTATTGCAAAAAAAACTAGTTTGGAATTATATAAAACTTCTATGCCACACATTTCAGACGAATTGGGGACTTATCATTCTTGAATCGTTCTGAAGTCATACCTTAAAGTTGATTTTGAGTAAGTGTGATTAAAAAATGTACAAACATTACTCTTTCATGATGGTTTACAAAATGGCAAAAACACATGCAGTATACAAGACAAATTGACTCAAAATGTGCTATGCAATAAATAATTTTCAGCACTGCAACAAACATGCTTAGTCCAATGAATTATTTATCCATGTTTTCCGAAAGTCATTGGTTATTGTGAGTTTTGCCTCAGGCATGATCTTTCAGACAAATCTGGACCCTTGGGAAACTTGACATTATGACAAAACAAATTCATCAGTATGGATATTACCTTGTAATAATATCAGATTGATGATCTACAAATTTTGTATGAATGTTCAATGCATTATCAAATAAAGATAAAAAAATATGAATTTGAAGAGAACAGTACCCAAAATCCCCATTAAAAAAATTATACGTATGTATTCTCTACCACCTGGTTTTTCATTAAAATCAATCTATAACATCTCAAACTCAAATAACTTCCCAGCTTGTATGGATGGAAGAAGAAATCCAAGATATTGCCAAAGAAGGACATCTAGGGTTGCTTCACCCTGTCCCCAAATAATATGTTCCAAGTCTAGCAAATAAATACAATCCATGCATCACATACAATGTACATTGAAATATCATTTCATCAAATTTATAATTTATCTAGGCATACCTGCTGCAAAAGCATGGAACACTGCTGAAGAAGTGATACTGGTGGGCTTCCTACATTAGTTGCTAAAAGGACACGTAGCAGCTGTTCTTTCATGGCCGGGTTCTCAATAAGGGTATGAGATAAGGCTACAGCAGAGAACCAGTTGGAAAGAGGATCGCCATTAAAAAGTCCACCACAGAGAAGCTGCCCTGCGGTAAGGCTCCCAACTTTAAAAAAAATTGTTAAAATCAAACACAATTAAACCAGTTTTACATTTACACTAGCCAGCTAGGACAAATTTTCATTGAGTAGTTGGTTAACATAGGATACATCAACAACTAAGGTGTTTTTATCATAATGGGCCATCAAGTAACTGCATGTTTGAAAGAAAAGTGTTTTATGTAACTGTATCTGATTTACTAGAGAATATCAACATTAAAAGTTACCCGAGGCATGAAACCTATCACTCAAGAGGGAAAAGAAAATAATTCTCTTATGTAAATATAAATTACTGAAAATTTAATTTTGCAATAAACCGTGAGAATTGCTGTACAATCAAAGTGAGCAGCTCCTTAATAACGGAATAAGATATTTTGCGGTATCATAAAATAAATTGAAACACTTTTCATCCCAATCCAAATTCACTCTGAAACCCCACCCACACAATTAAAGACAAATCAACCATTAAAACACCAAATATCACTAAACTTCCCTCTAAAGCAAATAAATTGTATTAGAGAGAGTTTAAAATATTCAAGAATTTAACAGATTTACTTTAATTACACTCACCTTCTGTGGAGGAAGGTAATAACGTTTGAACTATTTGTGCCTGGCCAGCTTCATTTTTATAGAGATAACATTGGAAACAGTATAGAACAGCACATCTCAAGAAAAATGGTTGTTTCTCATTTACCATTGACATTAAAAGAACTACAACTGCAGGTCTGAAAGCAAAAATACATTAACTTTTAAATAAGGACATGATAATCATAGGTCTACAGATATCATCTCTAAGTTTATAATGCAATGCATAACAGCTGCTTGGAATGCATGAATCTGGAGGAATTCCGTAGTCAAATATAGTATGGATTCCAAACCTATTTAAATACTTATCCAATTGGCTCATATGCACATGGATTTGTCATTATTTTTAATAGTTCAATATCACGCTCAGGTGATAAGGTTTTGGTGTTGCACATTTGATTCATCAAACACAAGACTTAAGTTGAGTAGAAATTGCATTTAATTAAAATGCCGACACTACTACACAGATTAAGGAACAATGCTGTGAACTACATATCAAATCCTAAAATGCAAAAGTGGCACAAAGAAAAAATCTTTATAACAAGTATTAGTAATTATTATAAAGTTATGAGACAACCAATATTTGGTTATGTTAATATTCCATCTCAGCTCGTATCACAAAAACTCCACCATATATAGCACTTCCTAAAGGGTGACTTTCCTTCCTTCTTAAGGCACTTGATTAAGGGCAGTATTCATCTGAGAATATAACTCAAGACTGGAAATTTGACAATCTAGAAATAGTCAAAAGGCATGATGCATAAGTAGCCACACTGAGTGCATATTTAGTTACCTAGCTTATTCATGGAAAGAAATAATAAATATACTTTGCTTTCCACTACACTATTATATTCCACTACACTATAGCTTATTCAGATAAATAATAAAATAAGGAAACCATAGACCATTATTGCCCCAGATTTCATAATAAACAATTTTCCTCAAATAATTTTTATTTTTCTGATAAGGTTGTTTTTCCTTAGCCTGTGGTAGCATATTTTTGATAATAAGTATTCATTTAAGTACACTAAGAGAATATTCACAACTCTGCTATTAAGAGAGGTTTCCCCACTAGAATGTGGCATTTCCAGGCTTAACTACTGGTAAGCCACATTCCTACATGGCATAATATAAATTTACAAGTAAAAAACCTACAATGCTACCACACCTTCTATACACATTTAGATACCAAGCCTAATTTTTTTTATTTTCCTAAAAAAATGTGGTTCCTTGTATTTCTGCCTTTGGCACTAAGGAATAAATAATCAAAACCTCCGGTTCAATAGTAATCATGAAGACATTCACTCAAGGAGAAGACCCCCCCCAGACAATGGGTAGTGTGGCACGTGGAAGAAAAGAGAGATGAAGCGGGGGGTGTTTGTTTAGTCTTGGAGGTGGTTTTACCGGGAGTCATGAAGACACCAATAGAAGAAGTGTATGGACCCCAAGCAGGTATGTTATGGAGACTGTAGGAGAGTGGGGAGGGCAATTAGAAGATACCTAGTACAAGAAAATAGTGGCATAAGAGTCATTGTAGGGAGTAAGGTGTGGGAAGAAAGGGGCCATGCCTGCTGAGTATGGATTAACCTTTAAAAGATGGGCTTAAATCCAAGATGTAGCTCTCAGTGGCTGGGGATTTAAATGACCAAGGATTGATTAGTAAATATTGAATATTCTTCCTTATTGATACAATGCAAATGATTTTAAGCTTTTAAGCTACTTTAAGGCAATTAGTGAGCAAAGAATAGTATTGGTTCCTTTAGGGGCCTCAAGGTCACCGACGAAAACATTTAATGGTCCCTTTAGGAACCACATGGAATATGAAGGTTAAGGAGAGGGGGTGGGAAAGGGATGGTGATTCAAAGGGGGAAGGAGGCTGATGTTGTTGTAGGGAACTACATAAAGCGCCTTGGGAAATCATGTATAATCACGGTCTATTGATTTACTAGACTTTCAATTCATGTTAATATAATAATACAACAGGTGGTTTTAAGGGGGGAGATGGAGGGGTAGTGGTTATTGAGAGGAAAAGGTGCATGCTGTTAATAATGGTGAGGAATGGGTGAACATTTGCTTATTACATAATCTCATATCTGGTATTTTAGACAATTCGATAATTTCAATATGCTCAAGAGCGTCCATTTTGTAACATGCTCGCCCTAGGATGCTCTTGAGCAAATTGAAATTATTACATTAGATTCTTAGATTTTGTATGCCCAGAAAAAAGTGACTTTGTCATGTCATGCTTGTACTAGATATCTCCCTTCCCTAACGTGACCCACCAATCCTCTAGGACAGATGGCTCCACTCCAAACTAGACTTGAAAGATTAAAGGAGTCTTCCTTGACAAGTGTACAACTGCATAGCAAGTAAAAAAAATTGAGGTAATTGACCACCCACCAGGTGTAGCTACAATATTGAATCCCTTTATTTCAAAGCAATTGGCTAGTGAATTTCGATGAGTTTAGCAGTGCTTTCTTTAAGTGCTTTTACGATATTGGAGAGTTAAATGTATTATGTATGCAAAAAAAAGGTGGGTGTGACTAGGGAATTCAAAAAGGGGATAAAAAAGAAGGCTGATAATGCAAAGGAACATGGAACTGTTAGTCATGAACAGCAGGAATAAGCATGGAGGAAATGGAAAATGCATGGGAGGGGGTGACTATCCTGACAATGACCAGTGTATTTCAATGTGGTTTAAAAAGTCACAAGATCATAGAATGCCATTATGGAACACTGATACACATTAAGGCAGAATATTTCGCTGAGAAAATGGGAATCAACAATTTTAAAGCAATATCAGAGGTTGGTTTGCAGGTTTTAAGGAAATAATTGAAATGTCCTTAAAGCAATGTTTTGTGGTTAAAGTTCATCCATAAATTAAGAAATGGCCAAAGAAAGGACATTGCCTGCATTACACATTTGCATTTATCATCATCCAGCTGCCTTATTTATCATAAGTTGGTTAATCAAATTTTGCATTATTCAAATGTTTGTTCAACTTCCCTGTTTAGAGTTTGAATTAAATAAGTTCTTTGGCATGTACTTAAAAGTGGGAATTTCAATCTACATATTAGGAAAAAGATATAGGAATATATCAAGGTTGGTGGAGGGGTGTGGTTGGTGATGTGACATGGTTATGGATCATCTGCATATTCCATAAATATATTGTGAAGGAGAATATTGCACTGGTAGATTATTACTTTCTATATGTGTCACCATTAGTTACTCAAAAACATAATTAATACTATTGTATATAACAGTATTCCAATGAGAAATTAATTTAAGATGCTGGAAAATGGTAAGCGAATGAATAATTACACTGTATATTACCATTGCTCTACGCTCCACATTAAGGGAGGTAAACCAACTATAGGATTTTACAGCCTTTTCTCCAAAATAGTTTTAATGGGTAATTTTGTGAGTCTATAAAAAGTATCCATGAAAATTATGTTTAGGCTACATGTTTTATAATCATAATTTAATTATAAATAATGTATTATAAATAAAAATTGTTTCATCACAACCTTCTTTGGGCAGCTTTTTAAACATGCATTTACAACTTCAGTGAATCCCTTTTTAAAACTGCACCATGTTATGGACACGATTATGGTTAGTAGACAAAGAAATAAGCACAGCAGGAAATAGGTTAGAAGAATAGGAGATAGGTCATTATCATGCAAATATACTAGTTGACAAAATGCAAAACTATTTTAATTTTAACGTTGTCCCTAGTCTAGAAATTTTGTTTCATATTATGAATATAATATAATGATTTTCAAATTTATGCATAATAGCCCGTATGAAGTGGTATCTTGAATTCTTAGAGGTATCCTTTTCAGTATCCAAATGCCGAGAAAGAGTCATATCAATACTATTTACTTTTGAATGATCAGGGCTAGCCTCCTCAAACCACTAGCCTTAAGAGAAAATTGCCAACCAAAGGAAGTTTATATTTCAATACTCTTACTTGGTACTAGCAGTATCAGCATAGAGTCATTCCATGTAGAATAAATTTAACATTACCTGCTTAATTGATAGAAAATCCCAACCCTTTAACCGGAATATTATGCAAAAAAATTGATAACCACTGAGTAACAATCAGAAAAAAAGCATACAAAGATGCCTTCATTAGTGTGAATCATCACATTATTTGCTTGCAAGAAAATAGATGCCCTATAATTTAAATTTCACAAAAACTTGAGAACTACAATAGGCTTCATTGTATCTGTAAACCAAATACCCAACACCATTCAGAATGCAAAAACAAATGGAGGAATTTTAAAAACAATAACCTAGGTGGATTAGAAGGAGCTGTGACTGCACAAAAGTAATCCTGATTACTCTGAGTTCCCCTAATTACTTCAGCAACTGTGTTCATTGTATCAGTTAGTAGACTTGCTGGAACTCCCCCAGCCATAAGTATCATACAAAGATGACCCAGAAGGCCACAAGCATGCATTGCACGCTGGCACGACGAGATGGCTTGAGCAGGATTTGCAGGGTTAACCAAAGTCCGGACGACCTGGAATGAAAGTCATTGGTCTATCTTTCAACTGCGCAATAACACTACTGATTCTAGTGTTAAAAAGTAAGAAGACAGTAATGAACACCTGAGCAAGACTACAAGAACAGCAATGAACAATAATTTCAAAGACAGCTCTAGCTAGCAATAATACTTGATTTGACTCTTGTGGCTTGATTGGTCACATGCGGTTTCATTTGAAGAATGATATGAGAAATGGTAAAGATCATAATCATAGGAACTTAAAGATTATACAGAATACAAACTCTGATTCAGGGTGGAGAATGAAACCACTAATGGTGATGATAAACAAAAAAGATATGCATTAGTTTCATATTAGCATGCACAGTAAAACCTCAGTATTTTGAAATTCAAAGGAGAACAGAAATTGGAAATAAAAAATATGGGTTTGAAACAAAAAAACAAAACGAATCTCAGAATCCCATACCCTGAAAGTAAAATTATTATGAAAATTTATTAGTCTACTAAAATACTAAGCAAACTGGCATCGAAAGTTAATAAGGGGTTTGCACCTGGGGCAGTACCAACCAATGTACCATTAAAAACCAATTACCAATACAATTACAAATATGTATTATTGTCATGTTGTACATTTGAACTTATTAAGGTGCTATCACCAGTTAAGGAGATGCAATAGACCAGTGGGTAGAGCATTGAGCTACTAACCGGAGGGCTGGAGTTTGATTCTGGGTGACCCTCTGGCCACTCTCAGTTTCACTCAAGCTGTGTACAATTTTTCGGGTACCAGGTCATCCTGGAAAATCACAGGTGGTACAGGGAAA
>LYUA01002075.1:22703-38156 GCA_002093875.1 Calopteryx splendens | reverse complement strand
TGAAATTATATTATGTGTGGAACAGTGTAAGTAATTTGAACCTTAATCCATTATGTTCGCCTTCCACAACATCATGCCTGAATCGACTCAATTGATTTAACAAAATGGCCAGCAAATTATTTAAACCAGATTAAAAACCAGGACCAGAATTTTGAACTTAAGAAGTGACCAAAAATTTCCAGAAGGAAAGCTGGCAATATGAACATAGAAATAAAGTCATAACAATTAATTGATTCAAACATTTATTATGAAAATGAGAAAATTCTACATTAAAAATAAAATAAGTGGAAATACACTCTCATATTGATTAAAAAATAGTGTGCAAATCAGCCTTGAAATAAAATGCACTGTTGCAAATGCCTTAAAGTATGAAGTAATGAAGATAGTTTTGTGTGTTGTATAATTTCCCTGATCTAATTTAGACTAACTATCGTTATACATACAGGGTTTGTTACTGAAAACCATTCTATGTATGAATGAGAGTGAGTTGAGGAGTAAAAACAAAGTAAATATAAAATTATATTAAAACAAAATGACAGAAGTGGTTAGAATGATCAAAGATGTCATGAAAAATTGTAGTTGCTATTATGGAGCATTCAATAGATAAGAAGCCTTTATCCTCTTTCATCATTCTCACCACCTTTAAACTCAGAAACACACAGTCAGACATAAATGCATATTTGAGGAGTAATTTCTAAAAATTTTGTAGGACATTAATATAATAGTGAAAAATAATACCCTTATTCATACCTTTGTACTGTAATATTTAAATTTTAAATATAGATATCTTCACTTCAGGTGTAATGGTCATTCATTGTGTATTTATAGGGCTGGAAATGAAAAAAAGTCAAATAAATAATCTCAAAAGATGCTTTCATTTGGCCAGAAAAGAACAATAAATAATAGAAAACAGAAATGAAAGTATCAAATACACTAGAAATGCACATCTACTGAACATTTAGACTGTCAGGAAGTATAATTTCATTTCTAGCCTCCTTTCCTAAGAGACCCTATTTCTAGTAACCTACTAAGTACTATTAGTGACCTATCTTGCATTATATACATTACCATATTTAACTATTTTTATGTGAAGATGCAATAGCACATTATTAAAAACGTGAGCAATGCCTTTACTCAAGCCATTACAATATTTTACTCTGAAATCGTTCATTCCGACTAAGCCTTTATGAAGAAAATAATTTTAACTTTTTTAACAAAATAGTAACCTTATTCTTATGTCATTTTTAAAACATTGTGTATTTAAAGGTAATACTTAATCATTTTCTGCACCAAATTAGGGAATGTACTTGAAATATGATCCATTGTGCATGGAGCAACTTTATTTATTTTTATCCTGAACAAGTGAGATAACTCATGTCTAATACTTGCATACATGTTCACATCAGTGGCATATTTTCCCTGTGCACAAAGCATACACTACAAGGTACAGCAAGTTTTTTGTTGTAAAGAGTTTTATGCACTCTTAATTTGCTTCCAATATCAGAAAAAATTAATGCCTGCACAGCCCCATACTTTTAAGTGTAAAAATTGCTTCTTTAAATGCCCCTGAAGCATAGTGGAATACATGCCTTACTTATATGTATCACCTCACATCTCATTTGAATAATGGCAGTAATTCAAAAAGATTAACTAAATGGAGATATTGTTACAATTTCCAGAAATTAGCTGGTGTTGACAAAAACAATTTATGAACCGTATTCACATATAGTTAAGTCTTATTTTTCAATGTTGTAACTATAATCATACTCAAACATACTCCTTGTTTGTTTTTATATTTTATTTCACAATAATAGTATGTGATATTGATCATTTACTATTACTGAAATGCAGCTTCCAAAATGGCCTAGTATATTAAATGACTAAAGGTGAAAAAACATGCTAAATAAACTTAAGATTTACAGTAGAAGTAATTTTTTCTGGTTGAATGAATTTTTCCAGAAGTGATCATTTATTAACATCTTTAAAAGTATGCCAACAAGCGGATCCATTTAGCATTTATAAATTTTCACAACATATAATTTGTGATCACTTTAGATCTGTAATATTCTCAACTTCGGCATTCAATTTGAAAATGTTTTTTTGGTTAAGCTTGATTCCTAATGGCCAAAAATATCATAATGAAATCATGATGAGATAACATTCTACTATTCTGAGTGGTATAATCTCAAAACTGGGAAACAAACTCAAGTAGGAAAGTATGGAACCAAAGTAGGCCTGAAAGCAATTACGTTGACAAATGTTTTCCTGTTTTTAATGAACAGAAAAAAAAACAAATAAGAAATAGGGCTATTTGTTGTTTATATTATCATGGTTACTTCAAAATCACAGGCATGCCATACTGGGATTGATAACTTGAAAGTCATTGTATCAAAAATGTTTAGACTATCGGATCAACTTGTCTACGATTGTAACTATGCACCTTACTCTGGGCCATATACAGCAATACGAAAAGAATTACTACAGATGAACTGAATTAATAAGGAAGATTAAGTTCCCTCATATGTTCTTGACAAACATAATTAAATGATACAGCCTTTGTTGATGGTTTACACTAAATAGATAGTATTTCAGTCTCTACAAAACTGAAAATAATCTTTCAGCCACTGCTGACGTTACAGGGACCACCATCAGTAACATGATTAGATTATTTACCTCAAGTAACGATTTTCCAACATCTTCCAGTGAAAGTGCTTCCAACATCTTCAATACACGTTGGTTCAGACTCTGGAATGCTTGAGAACATCTATGCATCCACAGCCATTACTGACAAATCAATGTCATGTCTCCATATTTCCAAGTTTCTCGCATGAGGATCATGTTCCCAAACACTTGGGGGAAGATTTCAAGTGTTCAAAGGTTTCGCTAAGCATCCTGTGCAAATCACTACAAAATTTTATCCACAAGTCCAAAATATTGTAGTAAACATCTTTCGATGTACTTTTCTCTAAAACAGTATTACCATCAGCATTTTTCATCCCCAGATGCTAAGGCTTATTTTTTCCTTCTGCTTGTGTCTTTAATTTCTTTACATAACTTTTTTATAGATTTCATCATTCTCTCACTTTATTTTTCTCACACTTCTTGACTTGTTTACCTACTGTACCTCAACTTACTCATGTGTCACGTTGGTATTTTGATCCGCAAATTTAAGTATAGTGTAGGCACAATACCTTTTCCCTCTGATTTCAGGGGGGTTAAGTCGAATTTATTTTGTGCTTCTTCTAGTTTCATCTACAATTTTTCAAAACCATCAGTTTTCATCAGAGAAAATGTTCCATTGCCACTCTAGAATCCTACATCACCCTTTGATATTGTTTGTTGAGGTCCATCGAAGGCCAAAGCACACCTTTTAATAGGCCAATATTAACCTTTAGTTGCAAGCCATCAAAAGTGTATTAGACTTTAAAAGATCTGTGAATAAACGCAAAGTGCTATGCTGGAAATGTCTTATTCTGAATTGCCTTGCTTTTTATTGCCACAAGTATGGAGGGTATATTTTTAGAACAGTAGCAATTGAAGGCACCTGCACTCTCCACCTTTGTGACCCACAGTATCTTTGGGATTTTGTCATAAATATTTGCAATTTTGATCAAACTTCCTGCAAACCATTTCTTAATCGAAAGTAGCCCAGCACCTAAATCATGGATCCACTGAAGTCAACCACATGGAATATATACAGCATGTGATTTAATCTGCAAGCCCATTTGTATGGAGAAGACAAATTAACAGCAAGTGGACACATCTCTCTAAGTATGGTACTGTTAATAACCTTATGTTGAATGGGCCAGAATAAAACCAGAAATGTAGCCTTGCTATGAAACCATGGTCGTGGAAAAAAATTTATATGTGAAAATCGCAAAGTTAATTTCTCATCAAACTTTCCCAGAATAAAAGAGGTCGCATAACAAAAATTTTAAGATTAAAATCATTAACAATAAAGCTTTTCAGAGATTCAGTTTTTACTGTTCTTGACATTTCAAAGACTCCTAAAAAACATTTCTCATTCAGTCATGGTGTCATCAACTGTGTGAACACTAAATGATTCTTCATCTTTTCCTGAAAAATCTGGTTATTATGATACTGCAACACTACAATTGATGAATTTCTCTTAATAAATTTATCATATGACCATGGTTTCGATACTTTGTATCATCTTCCTGTGACTTTTAACATTTTACATGAAGTATACTGTCACCTAATGATGATACAAAGTATTGAAACAAGGGTCGCATAGTAAATTTATTAGGGGGAATTTACAAAGTTTAGCCCTTTTTCTTCCACCATGGGAAAATTCCTCAAAATTAAGGCCAAAACCGTGACACTTACGATGAATTTCTTCAGAGATTTTAAGAAGAAAATAATCGCTTATAAATTTGAGCATTCCATTTTGAATATACCACCTCATCTACATACTGCTTCCTTTTAAGGAAATTCATCAAATTATGATATTGTCCACCTTGTACCTTGAGGAGTTCAAACGCTCATCTGAAATAGTTTTAGTTTCTCCGATTAGTATACCTTTCCCAGTCAAATATCATATTGAAAAGAATTTTTTTCCAAGTGTGACTGAGGCTGATTTCCATTCCAATATTTGAGTCAAAACAGGTACTTTCAAAAAGCATATTTTTCCACAGCCATTGTGTGCATCATACTTTTTGCATGAATTCTGAATTTGTCCAATAGATATGAGAGAACAACTCCAACTCTTATAACTGAGAGGAAAATGAAAGCCATTTCCATCCTTTCCCAAACATTGGCCCATATGCTGAAGGAAGGCAGTGGCAAAGTGGAAAACCATTTAAAAGGGCTATTACATTTTTTTGGACACTGTGTTTTGACATTTGCCTAAGAATTGCTGGCTGGGTTAGTCTGAAGGGTAACACATCCCCATACTACTCAAGTACTGCAGGTTCTAGTCCCCCTTATGCATAGTTGCTGTGTAAAATTTACCAGTTCAACCCCTTGGGAAACCTGATGAAAAGCAAAGGCTGACCCCAGGGATTCATGGGCAATGAGAGGTACTAACAGATAGAAAATAAATGCAGCTGTATAAAAATATTTTTGTTAACCATTTACAGTGAAATGTGCATTATTCTTGGGATCCCACCCCCTCTGTTGGCAGCATGACCACCAAATTAAATAAGATATAATTTTTTAGGGTCAATGGAATTCTCACAATAAACGCTAAACAAGACACTGAAATTCGTGTTACTTTTCCTGACTTCATTCTCCCTGAAGTGAATGGTGTAGCCAATTAACTAGGATAATATGCTATTAGAACTATGCTTTTGCATTCTCACAATGAACTCCAAGTAGTTACTCTTGAAATGTGTGCTATTGTTTCTGCCAAAATCTGTTTCCTTTTTGGGAAACCTTTTCTTGACTCACACTTCCCCATGGAAAAGTGTGAATAAAATAATATATATGATGATTTAAAAACTACATGTTTTCGTAAGCCCACTACGGACACCATGTAATACAGTTGAAATTGAAGTTTGCATTACTTTTTTCACCAAAATCTCCTTTCTTAATGGGTGAATCACTCCCAAATTTTGCCACCTCTTGTCCCCCTCTAGCTCCCACCAGGAGGGGCAACACCTCCTGTGTTTTTCTTGCTTCTGTGCCCCTGGTACAACTTATTATTCTTCAATGACAACAAGAACGCCATAAGGTTTGGTTTGTTATAAGGAGGCACCTAGGTTTCAGCTGAAAACTGCATGGTTGTTACTGCCTGGGTTACAAGTTAAAGAGCACAAGTATGTACTACTCTCTTTGGTTAAATTAATAATATGGTAATATATTACTTGAAATTTTGGAGCCATGACTCAGCTACACAAAACAAAACATAAGAACAATGACAATCAGTGGAAGTTAATGAAATAATTTAGATAAAATCACAGTAGTTCTTATGATCATACAAATAGTTCAAGATTGCCCAATTACTGCAGCAGTAAAATACCATAAGAAAAGGTTGTGCACCTACCACCTATATCCATAGTTCTTTAATGCAGAAGGTAAATTCATTCATGATTGAAAAATTTAGCAGACTCCTTTAAACTTTACAGGATCACTAAAGATGAAATTAAAAGAAATTATCTCGTGTAGTATATTTCCACCAAAACTTACGATAGTATGAGGTACAATATCACCCCTATCACCACAGCAAACCATATGGTGATATTTCGAAATTACTCTTTCACATTATTTCAACCCTAAACCACTTAATAACGCCCATCACTGCAAATTCCATTATTGGAAGCACAAGTATGATGAAAATATTTGCCAGCATAATACAAATCTTCAGTCTGAGACATATGTCAGTTTCCACAAGATGGCACAGAGAAACCAATTAATTACAGGGCTTGTATTCATGAGAGTAAAGTAAGAATTATCTCTAGGCATAAAAGGACTGACTCTAGACCATCGGGAGGAAAGTGTAATAAACATAAAATCATTACACCAGAATTCTCAGCAGGTAAAAGATATCCCCATAAACATAGTACAATAAAAAATATAGAATAGATTTGCCAATCCCAGACTCAATAATGTTTCCAATAAAAAAATTCAAAGGCTAATATGCATAAAATTCCTGGAAACACGAAAGATGTCATCCAGTTTAATTGATGATTTTTGTTTCTGTTGTGGTGAACTGCATGCTGTCAGAGTGTAAACAGTTACTTAAATTTGGTAAAAAGTTAGAATACATTCAGGAAGTTCCTTTGAAAGCACGAAGGGTCAATGTTGTTGAATACGGTGAATCAATTAAGTATGCAAATAAGTTCGATACATAAGGTCCATGCTGCCAGGGAATTAAATAAATGTATACATAGCACACAAGAAATGGATGTTGTTTGTAGATATACTAAGTGGTATGTGACCATGCTACAGAAAAAATAAGGGTTAATTTGAAAATAAATACAGGAAAACTTCATTAAGATGCATGTAAGGGTATTGACTGATAACTGCATCATACTGAAAAGAATTTTATGCAGGATATAAAGCACTTCATTTCTTAACTTAGCAAAATATTAAATTGAATACGTTGGTCAGGTTGTCGGAGAGGTTGAAGAGAAGGGAGGACCATTTTTGGCTGGTGATACTATTTGGGTTGGAGAAAAAAATATCTTTTATTGCACTCTGTTATTGTTTGTTTTTTAAAATTTGTCAAATAATTGGGGGTATAGCTATTTTTACTGGCTATTATATCGAGTTCTAGTTTAAAATTATGATGAGATGAGCATGGAGGAGATGGGCATATCTAATTATGACAATTAACCATTTGGTTAATTATGTCATAGTAAAAGGATACTGAAAATATATGCAAGAAAATAATTAGGAGAGGTAGTTTCTTAAATTTTTTTCAATGTCCTTATGATTCAATTTCAAGTCAATGAGACTTAAATAGAGTACCCAAAAGCTGCCACACCCATTCTTCACTCAATCAGATGAGTAGTTGATCACAAGAATAGTCATTGTATTGAAGGGAAGTAATCACATTTTGAAAGAACGTAAGGGAAAATTCAATTCATCATTATGAGGTGAATGAAAGGAATGGGGTTGTATGCATATCACTTTTAGAGAATGAGGAGTGGTTGTCACTACTTTTAATGAGGATGAATTGTTTTAAATAGTTTTATATATTAACCTCATTACCTTATAACAAAATATAGAGAACCAGTAAAAAATGCAGAGGTTGACGAACAACACTGCTCTTTAAAATAAGAAGTTTCATATGAATGATAAACAGTATTATTCTCCATATGGTATTATGAAAAGATTTTGAAGAATGACATTACATATTGAAATGTTTAACAAAAATTTGAATGTGCTTATAAATCAGCCACCAGGTGATTTGGTCCCCCATTAATTATTCAGATCAGGGGTTATATACTCTTCCATGAGGAGTGATAAATTTGAGTAAATATATGGTATTACATCATGATATGTTACATGAACAAAACAGTCCACTGAGAGTAATTCCAAACTAGGATATTTCCCTGTTTGGTGAGCCAGCACAAACTTTTACAAGTTCTGCTTGTGAGTTTTTGCTTCAAATTCTTGGGAACTTCCTTTGATATGGAGTCACATACCTGTTTGTATGTAAAAGGAAGTGTGAGCATTTTCTTGTCAAATGCAGAATGAAGGCTTTGTTGGCCGAAAGACTGGTGGCAAAATAACCGGTAGTTATGACTTATGACCATATATATTGAATTGCTGCAACCGAAGTTTCATGTTTCTCTCATTAAATTTGTAAACAGAATGCTTACAGTGGCATGACATTAATTTCTTATGAGAAAGGGAAAATGTTTAGCATTGGAGAAACCTTACCACTAACATCATGCTCCTCTGCTGCATGTTTTATTTAATGAATCTTTTTTCCTGTTGTTTTTTTCCAAGTTTTTGTAGAGATTTAGACTATTTCCTTAAGCAATAGCTTTCATTTCCCTTAGATTTCAAATCATATATAAATTTGTTGCCTTCAATATTTGCGATAAATGTTATTGGTAATGCACAAATATTAAATGAGGGAAAAGGAAGTGTTGACTGTTATGCTATGTAGCATGCTGGGTAATAGAGGCCTAAATGATCATTACATAATATATGGATAGCTCTAGTCACCACAGAACATCCAAAAATACAGATAATGAGTTAATTATGATCAAGAGTCTCAAAGTTAAGAGAACATCTTAAAGAGGCACAGGTCTTAGACAGGTGTGACAGTCATTGACCATCCCTGATCCTATCCACTCCTCCATTCATGCATTCATCACTTTGGAGTCAATTTCACAGACAAATGATTAAAAACTGCTTTATGGTATCATTCATAATATAATCATAGCTTAAAAATATAACTTGGGCCAGCAATATTTAAAAGTCATGCAAAATGATTGACTAGATTCTGACCCACTAGTTAGAATACGCCACTGCTATCTGTGTGCACATATCATAGTACTTGTACACATAAATGTTTCTAAGGTGTTCTTGAATGATGTTATGCAAGTTTCTGAAATAATACCCTTCATACATATCCTCATTTCACTATTATGTTCAGTGATCTTTTCTATAGACCAATTATATAAGTGTATTCCTACATCAAACACATAGACATTTTAATTTCCGAATTTTAACAAGAATATGAAGATTAGAAGCACATCAGTATTAACATCAACATTATGCAGTAGCCTTAAGGGTCACACACCAAGACTTCACCCATTTATTATTTGTATCTCACTTTCATTCCAATGAACTTTCTCAGAGTCAAAAATCATGTTTGCTCCCAGACTGTATTAGGACTGGACTAACATCCCACATTCAAACTTTCTTTGATAATCATAAAAGAGACATCACTCAGGCAAAATGTTGACAAAAAATACTGATTTCACAGATTTTATAATCAATTGAATTGAATTTGTACTCTCTTCACAACAACAGAACATTGTCTTCACATACTTCATAAAGAATTGAATTTGTACTCTGTTCACAACAACAGAACTTTGACCAACTTACAAAGTTCACCATCATATAGTCACTAGCAACTCAAAGGAGATGCAGAAATTTAAATTGTTTGCACATAAAAATGTCTAGCACCAAGAGTATTCCTGCATAGGTACATTTGCACCAATATATTCAGATAATACATGTGCTTTAGCCCACAAAGTCTTCCTCTGGGACACTAATGAAATATTTCTTCACACAAACACATGCATGCGTAACTGACACTCACACAGCCCAACTTGCACAAGGAGCACTTTCCAAAGAAATTATTAAGCTGGAGTACAGAGCTAAGCCATCAATATTTCCCAAGCAAGTGCTACTTAAGGAAGAGAAAAATACAAGAAAATTGTAACACTATTTCCCAGTATATGTTCAAATATTCAAGTAGGTTCTTGAACAAATAACAAAGAGCTCTAATAATTTTTTCAAACAGGTTACATACACAAAAAATATTATTTCCAACGTGATAGAAGGAGCATAGCTTTTAACAGCAATAATCCACATGGGTGCTCCAAATTAATATTAAATTAAATAGTTAACACAAAAAAATAAATGTATGCATTTAAATAACACAATCATAACATTATTAACCCCTGAACAGTGATTAATTAAATATGCAGACCAATTTTCAAGATAAACCCATACATAAACAAATACAGGTTCAAATAGGTGCTATTTTTAAGAAATGACAAAATGTTATTCCAAATGCAAATGTTGAGCAACTTATTTCACAATCATATGCATGGATCAAAATAATAAATTTAATTTGACAAATTAGCTCTGCGTGTTCCATTTCATGGAGCCTTGGCACAGTAAATTCAGGAACACGTTAAAAATTTATGTTACAAAAGACTTTCAAAGTCTATTGGCATAAAAATATAGTTTTTTCACAATGCACTAAATGGTTATTAAAAAAACACTTTTAGACACTCGCAGAGGTATCTAATGGCTAGTGGTGCTCTTTTTAATTAACAACACCCAAATAAAGCTTCTTCTTGCAATAGCTCACTCTGAGACAATGTTTTGTTCATCACTATAGCAATCAATTTCAAAAAACAAGCAAGCACTGTTCAATATGAAAATAATAATTTCTCCTCACAAGTCATTATATACTGCATTTGATTAAGTTTAGCTTGCAGCCACACAAACACTAAATTTGCCCTACATGAGGATTATATATAAGAGGAATGATAAGGTGATGGAGGGAATTGAGGGTATGTGTAGATGCAGAAGAATTTTATGGCGTTTTTTGTGATGTGACTAACACACCACCACACTATAATAAACTCAGGAGAGAGGCTGAGCAAATCCACACATTCCACTTCTTGAAGTTTGCCTGGGATCCTATTTATCTTGATCACCACTTTATTAAGGGAGATTCAAAATTTCACTTCACAGGAGATTTAACAGATACTACTTTTGAATTTACTCATTCAAATGGAAAACAATTCCACGAGTAGATATTAAACCACAGAATATCATATGTCAAGTAACCATCAATGCTAACTCATAAAAAAAATACTGTCAATATAATAATTGCAGAAATGATTACGTAACGGAATAAAAGAATTAATTATACTTCAAACAATAAAAGACAAAAACCATTAATTACCATAAAGCTATGGTTATTATGGATATTAAGCAGTATGTATTTAATAAAATGAGGGTGGTTTAACATTTTTTGGCACACAAAAAACAGAAATCTAGTTTGCTTCAAAATGATATGTCAGGGATAACTTCATTAGCACGTTTCTTAAAAATTTAAAAGATAAAGATACTTCAAAAAGGATCATGCAAAGAAATACTGACACACCAGAAGAGGTAGAACAATGTAATTATAGGCCTAGTGATAAAGCTTTTCAAAAACTATTTGTCGACAAGCATAAAAAGGATGCATTTTGTGAAAAAATCAGGGGTACATGCAGAGTCAAACATCACATAATAACAATGGATCTACTGTTCTCACTTCAATGAAGCTATAATAATTGCAAATGGAATTTGGTCATGAGCCTTTACACTTAAGATTATTAAGGGACTAAAAACATTGAGGATTTAGTCATTTCTTGGCAATCTCTAATCACTTCCACATAATAAGAATTTTATTGAATAAGTAAAATCTGTAATTTTCTATACTTTAGGGGCATTAAATGCATAGAAAATATTTTCAGCTATTAAAAAACTGGAAAGCACTTATTATTAAAATTACATCTAGTATGTAATTGATGATTTATTTCCAACACCTACAGATATTTTGATGCATACCCAAACCCTACAACATTTTTACAAATTGAGATGGAATGTCCATTATAATATAAATATGAAGGTTTGCTTACACTGCGACTAAATGTTTTTTAGGGCTTCAACAAAACTTCTCTGCAACATAGCAACAAAAAATCAAGAGACTTTCTATGCATCAGGCACACAACTTCTATGCAGAAGTGCCCATAGACCTGGACATAAGGGGACCCTTTCCCGGCTCCTACATCTCTGGGGGCCCCATGAAGGGAATTATAAAGAATTATGTGCACTCATTAAATAATAAGTAAATAAGTACTTCTCCCCACTCATTGTGTTAAATCTTTGATAAATCACTATTATATAGATGAGCCTACTAATTTTGGAATACATTTCTAATTAATTTGCTAATTATTCAGGTGCCCTGCTTCTTTCATGTCCTATGAAACTACTAAATACTTGCCCAAATGCAATAAGCATACCAAATTCAAGTCTAACACATGGTAAATATGAAAATGAGCCATAAAAATGATATCTTTAAACAAATATTTCCAATGATAAGATGTCTGTCAGTTAGTACAACAATTTTTCACTGAATTCAATGGAGCATATATTAAAACTAAAATTCAATTACTTTCTTATACATACTTATTTTTGGCTCTTTATTTATAACCTGATCTGAGTTTCAGAAAGAGATGCTCAAAGCTTTTTGTAAGATGGGGAATGGTGAACTTTGGTTATGATGCATGTGTATCAGGCTTTTTCCACTCCATAAGGAATACATTATGCTGTAAAAACACAATCCTCCTTAACCACACTTTTCATGAAAATTATTCTCAAACAAATCCACTTCAACTTTTACTAATGTTTTCAATCATTATCATGCCAACTGATCAATTACTACAAATGAACTGAGAAGAGGGGTGATAAAGCAATTAAGTTTCATATTTTAGAATCCTCATAGGGTAGATAAATGCCACTCAAAGAACAAGAATACATGAAAGTTCCATATAAAAGACAATTTTCAAATTAGTATCTGGTCCAGGTAGCTTGGCAAGCAAGACACCTACCATTACACATTAGTCAACTCCTACTTTGGTATGTATGTTGTTTTTTGGTGCAATAGTTTTTCCTGAAATGCACTACTACTATGACAGACCTCAGTCATGGCCAGCACTTCATGCTATATGCGAAGGAATATTTCCAGCAATGATCATCTACTTCACAAAGTAAACTTACTTAAAAAAGCAATTGTTTTTAATAAACCATTAACCTAGGGAAAAATTACTACTAAGACGATACGAAATTGAACAAAGTTATTATCTCTATCAGTCGTGGCTATTATAAGGTAGAAATACCTCCTTGTTAGTAGGTAGGCAACAGGTTACCATCAACAGTATCATATTATTTAATGTAGTTGAAGTCATTTTTTATCCACAAATGGCTGATTGGAAAAGGTTGAGAGCATCACTGAGCACGACATTAAGTAAAAGTGACTTATGTAGATATGAAAAGGATACACTTAATGGTGTATAGCAGAGTAAATACATATGAAGAAATAAATGGGATCATAATTGTATACACAGTCATCATTTGAGAAATCTTCAAAAGGTGGTGTTAACTCCCAACTTCCAAGGAACACGGTCATATTTAATAATCATAACTATGAACTCACTCAAATCCCTGTTTAATAGTTAGTTACTAACAAAACTCAAAATTAAAAACAGCAATAAATACTGGAAATCAGTTCTATTTTTAGTGAAATTAAAAAAGATTTCACAGTAATACTTCTATGTCAGGGCACAGTTAAATTTAATGAATCGTTTTAAAATTTTTAAATGATTTTTCCCGATTTCATGGAGAAAAAGTTAGAAAATTGGAAATTTAGCACTCTACTGACCTTACCATATCAAATAATCACAGTAATCAAACTGAAGATCGGTTTAGTATGTGAGGATAGAGCTCACCCAGCAGTAAGCCCAACGGCATGTGAAATTCACACATAAGGGTAGGGACCTGTCAAGGAAAGGGAGTACCGCCTGTGATTTCCCAGGATGACCTGGTACTGAAATTTGGTACACAGCTAGGTTAAAGCAGAGGGTGCCAAGAGGTATCACCAGGAATCGAACCCGGGCTCTCCAGTCAGCAGTTCAGAGCTATAACCACTGGATTACCATGCTCCATCCTTACCAGAAAAACACCTATATTTTAATTGGCTTTTGATGAAAAGCTGATCCCTAATTCACCAATGTGCACGGAATATTGATATTTTAAACAGCTCTCATACATTAACATCATTAACTCACAAGTATGACTGTTGTGGGTTTTAATTGAATTGAGGAGATTAACATTCAAAATCATTGAAAAATAGATAATATTCATTCACTCAAATCTACAAATTTATAGAAAACAGTAATTTGACTGTAATATAAAAGCCTGATCACATTTTGGACACACAAGCACACTACGAAGGGATCAATTATAAACAAACCTTGGTTTACTTTTTAAATTTATTTTTTTACAATGGCTAAGCAATTCTGATTCTAAATGGCTGAGTTTAAAGTGCATAATTTACTTATCATTTAAATTTCTTAAGTCTTCTTACTACATTTGCATTTGCCTCCTAATGTGTTTCTTACATTTAAATTCCATGGTACTCTATGAACACTCATTCTTTGCAGTGGCCTTTTCTGAGCTTCATAAAATGTAAAACTAGATCATCTTAAATTAAACATGTTAATAGTAACTGACGGGCATTAAAATCAATAGAATACAGTCACAATGCAAAAGTTATAAAAGTATGTTTCAACATCCATTACTTGGCATTGACAATGATGACTAAGATATCATTCTATCTACACCATACTTTTTAACTGATCTCCAGATAGTTTGAGGTTGTAACTCTTATACTCTCAATTTTTGGGGAATTTTAATGGTTACCTTAGGAATTTCTAGACTTGACTGCTGTGTAACTGATTATAAGTCCGTTTTGGTGTCTGTAAAATATATTTTTAGCGTAAAGTATTGACTCAAAATCTCAAGCAGAAGTCAAAGACAAGAAAATGATTTTTTCATTCATGATGAAAAGGTAAGAATAAATATAAATTACTTACAATTCACACTGCAACAATTGTTATACAATTGCACACGTGAAAACTTTATATGGTATGAAAATCAATCAATATGATGTCTAACAAGATACAAAATAATTCGCAAATATGAGGAAATTCACTATTAACAAAAATAAACTCACTACATCAGGATTGAAACTTAGATCTCTCAATTGCTGGTCAGGAGACAGCTACAACACGAAGTCACCACCCCAAGCAAGGAACTGCCAAATACAGCTGTCAATTGACAGACCTATGTTCCAATTCCAATCGAGGTAATTGATTTTTGTTAGTAGTGAATCTCCACCTACAGGTGTATTAACTTCTCAAGTGCATGAAATTTTTGTGGCATTTTTTAAATTGTCAAATACATGAAATTTAATTTTAATTTTACCATTTAATAGCTTTTCACTAGTCATATGTGGAAGTTTAGACCAAGAGAATGATCTTTTACTGTTACCTGATTAAAAGTTTAAGGACAACTTTCATTGCACTCAAAAAGAAGGAAAATACAAGACTTGTGCTCTAACATATATATCAAATCACAGTAATCAATGTGAAGGTCGGTTTGGTAGGTGAGGGTAGAGCTCAC
>LYUA01002075.1:2490-20837 GCA_002093875.1 Calopteryx splendens | reverse complement strand
ATGCGAAAAATTCAGTGAAAAAATCATTCGCCTGAACCGGGACTCGAACCCAGATCCCTCGATCAAGAATAACACAAACTATAGCAATATCTCAGAATAACCATTATGCAGGTACAAAAACTAATGAGGCTTTTATTTTAAAAGTTATTGATGAGTTATATTACATCGTGATAAGGTAAATTGGGGAAGTGTAATTGTGATTTACAGGAATTGAACATCAAAATTCAATTTTTGACTGAATATTTGAAATATTGTTTTATATTTGATAAATGTATTCACTGTATTTTTTGCACACTCAAAACATGTGTTATTATAATATTTTATTGCTTCCATTAAACATTTTTATTTTTGACTCGGTGTCAACTCCAGTAAACTATTTGGACCATGTTATAATAATGGTAGCCAAAATAAATTACTGAAATTTTAAAGAATGTATACAATATATATGGGCGTGGTAGTCCAATGGTTAGAGTGCTGGACTGCTGACCGGAGGGGTGGGGTTCGATTCCCAGTGATGCCTCTTGACACCTTCAGCTTCACCCAAGCTGTGTTTGATTTTTCGGGTACCAGACCTTTGTCACCAGACCAGGTCACCAGGGAAATCACAGGCGGTAGAGGGAAAGGAATTGGGCACCCTACCCTGATGAGTAAATTTCACATGCCTTAGGGCATAGTACTGGGTGAGCTCTACCCTCATCTACCAAACTGACCTTCAGGTTGATTACTGTGATTGATTATACAATATATAAACTTTCTCTAAGCTGAAGTGATAAAAAAGGCATTCCAAGGAGTTCAGTATACATAAGTTTGAAATGCTAAGGGTATTTTCCAGCATTTTGCTGGTTTACTAAGTAATAGTAGTTGTATTCATTAATTATAAGTAGTCATAATATTGTTATTATGAGTAATAATTAGTGACCTCTGATAGAAACTGAGTCTTAATGTCACCAACAATATTTCACCTTTCCTACTTATGGCCTATTTTATGTGTAAACCTACTTTACTTGATTAAGTTAAGGAAGGTGGAATATCAGGAACACTTTCTGTGGTCAAATTATTTCATTTCACTAGGCATTCTTATAAAAACTGAAATTAATGAAAGACCAAAGCACATATGCAGATAATTGGCATGCCACAATTTCCCTACCATCTATGTATTAGGTTATCTTATCTTAATCTCTGCACAGCATAATGGCCATTATTTATCAAGAATTTCCAATGGATAAAAAGGTCCTTTAACAATTTTTTTCCTAATTATTTAAATTTACTTGGTAAAATTATAAAATATTAATTTGCATTCCTTAGACCTTCAAATATATAATGGTGGTAATCTGGCAATAAGATGTGTTTAAAATGAGAGTGTTCCTAGCCACTTACTTTCATCAGATTTCAAAGTTATTGATGCCAGTACTAACATTGAACAAGAATATCTCTGTTATCAATGGGGGATAAGTAAGTATTCCAGGTAGAGGCAGGCAAACTGGATTGAGGACTTATCCAAACTCACTTGTTCCACATGGGTCACACTTGAATCTTTTTAACCCAATTCAATTAAAATGCTCAGTGAATGATCGCTCAGTGAATGATCGCTCAGTGAATGATCAATAAGCAGAGCAGCAAAATCAGCCATAGACGGGCACTCAAGCTGTAGCATAAATTGGGCATCGGGTCACCATGGTACAAGTGAGACACCAGCCGACATAATACTACGGTGTCTCACTCTAGTCGTATGCATGCATTATAGCAGGAGACTGAGGGAAGCATAATAATGTATGTAGCAGACTGATAATGACCAGAAAATTAGTCTTATCAGCTGATAATGTCGAGCTGTTTAAACTGATATCACACTCAGGCCAACTAACCTACATGTTGCTTACTAATCTGTTAGCTACATGTTGCTGGTATTCATCAATCTAGATTCTCAATTAATACAAATATATTATAACTACTATTTTCCATAAAAAAATGCATGGCTCAATCAAATTATATTTATAATTTGTATACACACTGTATATCACCTGTAATGGCTTTCTATCATCTAATGACTTTTCCATAGTTACCTTAAATTTTACCATTATCCTACTTATGAGTGAGAGCAGAATTAAACCACATGCCACACACATGGTAAATATTTTTTTTTTTAACTGCTAAGCAATATTGGTTGATAAAGGACAACTGTTTGGTGCATTAAAATTAAAAACTGGAATACAAAACTTGAACTGAAAAGCTTTCCATCAAGCGTGGAAAGTTTTTCATGATTGCACTTTGTGGCAGTATGTTTGTGTTTAATACTAGAGTATATTATTCAAGGTCATTTTCCATAATCATAATACTATCTATTTTGTTTATCTTTGAGGGTGGAACTAAAGCTGTAGAAGAGCTTGGAGGATTAAATTTCATTTACTAAGTTCAGGAAAATCGTACAATTATATTTTTTTGTAAAACTTTATAATAATTTGGGCTATTTAATTTATGCACATATATATACCCCATAAACATTCTTAGGATTTACAGAGATTTTTAATGTCAGGCTAAGTCTGAGAAGTTAAAAGATGTGTCAAAATGGATAACAGTCATCCCACTGTCAACAGAAGATTTTAGCTGTGGTATATGGTATTAGTAATATAGAAAGGAAAGGAAACAGCATATAAAAATGAAGCAACGCATTCAATTCAGTTAAACAATTAAAGTTTTGTGTGAGGCATGCAGACAAAATGATGAGGGAAATTTCAAAAAAAAAAGGCCCATGCTGTCATCTACATCAGTAAAGAAGAATGTATGACAAAGGCCTGATGTTAATGCAACAAAACATTTAAAAAATTCAGTTAAGAACTTATGTTTTAAATATGTTAATATGCTTCCTGCAAGTTGCTTTTAAATCTACTTTAATCCACTAAATGCTTTTAAATTATTAATTTTACAAAAAGACAACCAGAGACAAAGAGTAAAAGTGATCTAGATTAATTTCATAACAATTACAGATTGTAATATAATTTTTTTTGGTGAATAAAACATAATATGTGCTTCAGGTCCAAATGAAACTTGTAGTATTAATCCTTGAACCCTGAATTTTGATGAAATAAAAAAATATATGTATACAATAACTTCATGAATGCACACTTTTTAATGACTAAATGCAGGGTAAAAAAGCCATATGGTTCTCTAATTATTGCTATTGCCACCAGAAAAACCTGATAAATTATAGATTATTTATCACAGGTACATTCTCAACTAGGAGGAAACCTCTAGAACATATCGTTGCCAATTAATCAATTAATCCTAAGACTTACAAAGTTAACATCAAGCAATAAAGGCATACTTCAATGACTGATTTTACTTCATGTCGCTGTGGAAAATTACATATTTTATAATAAAAATAATGTAGAGTCATTTTAATATAAAAGGCAAATCCATTCAACTAAGCTAACTGGTGATAGCAATATTATTTACGCCAATGACTTATTGCATTTTTAGTAATGTGATTTAGGGAGTTCTCATAAAAATCTTAATAAAAAATATGAGTTTGTGAAACTGTAATGTGTGTTTTGTACTTGAATTGTGGAAAATTTACAAAATGAGTTTTTGTACATGCAGGACATACGGAGTGAAATTTCTTCTAGCCCCAATTTTCTTTTCTTTCATTTAATGGGAATTTGCTATGACATAAAGTTAATTTACCAACTTAGGCAACTGAATGATACTTCAATTAACTTCATGTGCATGAGAAATTCAACAACGAATGATGTTAACATATAAGATCAGTTTTAATGAAACCTATCTTTTAAAGTATTCTTTCACTCTCCAGCAAGTATTCTGGGCTTAAATAAATGTTAACTTGAACAAGTGGCACAGAACCACACATTGCTTTTATGTTAGTAAAAATAGCACAACTGGTTGCTACTTATATAAATACATAGCATTCATTATGCTAACTACTCAGTGTGGTTTTTTAAAAACGTGCTAATAAGTTTCACTGAAACATTTAACATAGCACACTGAATCATATGAAAAATAGACAATGAAATGTCATCTCTATGCTCGGCTCAACAGAAGCTTGGAATTAGCATCTACCCTCTATGCAGACACCCATAAACCATTTAGCTAAAATTCAATACAATTCAAGAAAATGGTTCTCACACATGAATAAAAGTATTAAAATTCATATCTACTAAGCTCTGATGTTTTAGATATCAGTCAACCAATCATTTATCATAAACCATATTATTAATAATTAATTTTCAAGCCCCAGGTTTTATTCAATCCATAACATTTCAGTTGTGTTGGTTGATGAGTATGACAAATACCCTCAGAATTTCCCAAAAACTAGCCCATTTCAATTTTGAAGAGAGAAACACATTATCCTTTCAGCGCATCAATAAGATTAACAATACTACACATAAAAGCAACATTACTTCCAATAATTCTGAATAGAGGGTAAGAATAACACCATACTCCTATCAAACTGAGTATAGTACCTATGTAGATATTACAAAACATTAGAACTTAATAGTTCTTTTCGGTGAGTACAAACATTTAAAACCTAATAACATAATTTTAATAACCAAATGTTATATCAAAATAAGAAATAAGGTACTGATGCATATATAAATGGTCTATTGTCGTAATGCTTATATTACAACCTGATGAATAATTAACAAGGCAAGTCAATGCAGTTATCAACTTCTGCTAAGGCATTCTGGAATTAGTGCGTAAATAATTCCATCCAAGACAAAATAAATTTGCCAACTTCGAGGTGTTTACTGTTAAATGGTAAAAGAAAAAGGGCATGGCAAAGATCAAAATTTTAAAACTAATGAAAAATACAATGACATATAAAAATAATGGGTGCCGAATCAGGGAAGGGTAAGATAAGGTTACCACGTCAACATTTTGCAATATCATGTCAAAGAAATTTATCATTTTACTGAGTCAATGGAAGACATGAAAGGCCATAGTTGACTCTTTAAGTAGAGCTTAAATTCAATAACACCTTCCAAAGACACATAAAAGTGAGATTGCTTCTATAAACTCAGCCAAATGTATGATGGCAGTATGTAACCATACTTGTGTTTATAATCAAATGGACCCAGGAATAAAGATTTGCACCAACATTTTGATTAATGCAAGTGAATCACAATATTATATTGAAAAATAATAGTATTGTCAAAATTTAGAAATTTTTCGACTGGAACTAGAAATGAGACATACTCCATGAGAAGCATTGTGCAAATGGTGAGTTGCGAGGAAATTTACAATGCTCAAAACAAGTGACTATCAGACAACAAAGGGAAAAAAACTCAGTCTTATGATTGACCAGCACTAAATGTATGTACAGAGGCACAAGTTGCAAGTGGTGGGAGTGGGTGTGGTAGAAGGCAAAAATCTACGGGATCTAAGACACAAGTAAGTAAGCCTTATGCCTACAATAGGTTTCCATTAATGCCACCCATATTCCCAAATATTTCACACTCATCTAACCCCCTCTTCCCAAACCACACGCTGCCTCCACACGGAGGGGGCCAAGGTAAGCTATACCTCTATCACCTGCACATCCCTCTTACTACCCTCCCACATCCCCCTCCGCTGCCACCATCATCATGACTGATACACTCGACCCGACTGCCTGTAATCGGGATCAGACAGGAGTCGGTACATACCGACCCTTCGCTCCGCTGAGTCCACTGTGCGTGTAGGGTCCAATGTGGAGAAAAGAGAATGACTCGGTGAGAAAGGACTCTTTAATTATCACAATAATGCACTTTTAATGCATCATCCAAAAGTCAAGACAAGGTTGACTACCAATACATAAAAGAGCAGAGGAAGTGATTTCAATGGCAAACAATTTAAAGGGAAAATAATTAGAGCAGATGAATGCATCATTAATGAAGGTTTCAAAAACTTGTGAGAATTTAAACGTGTCCTATGACTTTGAAAGCATTCATTATAAACAGGCAAAATAGAAATGCAGTTAAAAACCTGTTTAGTAAACAGTTAGATCTTGCTTTGCCTTTGAATAAACTCTTAGGTGAGGTTTTCACATACTAAACATAAATGGCAAATAAATGATCACATAAAACCCAAATAATGATGATTGGAATAGTTCTAGCATCTAAAAAATATAAAAAGAGCAATCACAAAAATACCATTTTCATGCACCCTTCTATGATTAATTACAAGCAGAAATAGTGCAAGGTACTGCAAGGTCACAAAAATAAAAAAAGATTCATGTAACAGCATGTAAACAATGTCATGCCTAATCTTAATTACTTTAAAGTTCAAATTTTATAACAAAGCTCATGAAAATTTACAACATGTCCATGAAGGTTAACAGCAACATGAAAGCAGATTAATATTAATAACTGAAGTCAAGAAATTTTTGTAGGATCAATGGGAAATGATTTAATGCAAACATGTAAAATGAAATTAGTATAAAGAGTACAACACAAATTGGTTTGACATTTTAAAGAAACACATTATTGATACAAAGACGTGCATGCCATAATATAAGCTTCATTCTAAAAGCACTCAGGGAACACATGGCAACCAAAGAATAAAAATATACAATTGAATTAATATCCACCCTAGTTACAATGCAAAGGTAAATATTATCCATAAAAAGGTGACCATAAATTGTCCTCACAACATCCCCAAGCCAAAGTAACTGCCAACCAATTATTCCTCCAAACTGTGATCTTGTTAAGTAGGAATTTCCTAAATTTTCTCTAAACTAAAACTAATTAGAAACAAAAGTTTATTGCTCTTCAAATAATTACAAAACTTGGGATAAGACCATGTTGTTTTTAAGAGCCAAATAATTTCTTAATAACAAGGAAAGGCAGCAACAAAAATAGCCATATGTTGATGGATAGAAAAAAGTAATAAAATACATTATCATGGCTTCACCTATGGTAACATATTAACTTGAGCCAAAAAGATTTTTTGCCAACCAGTCTTTATATTGGTAAAAAAAAAACAGCACTGAGCCTAAGAAAAATTATAACATCAACATTTATGCGTGTCTGATTATATTTAATGAAAAATTGCAAAAGCTAAGGCGGAATATGCAGAAAATTAGACAATTACTATAAAATTTCCTGAGAAATACATACCTTGACCAAATATCACCACTTATAACAAACAAATTACATGGTGAGTTATGAGGCTGATTTATTTTGAAGAACTAACATCAAATTAGAAGTATAAGCATGTTTAAAAAAAAATAAACTTCATATTTGCTCCATAAATAATGTAAGAAACTATTTCACCATCATCAATGACCAAATGACTCATAAAGAACTTAAGATAAATAGGTATTTTTGTACATCATTAAAATATGATTTTTTGTCAGAGAACATGAATGGTTTCAATGACTATCATCATCATCTTGTAAAAAAAACTGAAAGGGCAAGCAATTAATAAACATTAACATGGCTTAACCTATGCTAATATATTTCATAATGCTGTGATGATACGGGGGAGAAGGGAGGACGGTTATGGATAGAGAGTGGATATTGAAGATAGAGTGATAGATATTGATAGATAACAGATAGAGTGAACCAATGTTTATAGGGGTAAAATTATTTCTTGTTGCATTTTGAGGCAATATGTACAGGAGCAATGTGCAAGAACTGCTCATTGACCACTGCATGATCATGACTAATATTAAATTGGATGAAATTAAACTGATCCATGATATTTAATTCTTTTCTTTCGAAAAATGTGAATTTTTGAGGGAAACTATGGATGTTTGTTTGTGAGGCCTTGAAGAGGGACAATGGGCAGTTTTTAGACCAGAACTCCCTGCTGGTCCTTCCTAAATTATGTCCAAATCCAACATATAGAAATTTAACCCCAGTGAACAATGATCCACCCCACCTCCAGTCATATATCATCCAGTTTCCATCCATAACCGAGATTACCACTACCCTACGTCATTCTCTGAGTTATACATGCCCTTCCAATGGTTTCACCAGATGATGATGGTATTTATTGAAACCACTCATGCTATGTTAAAATATTACTGTAGAAAAATACATTTTTTTACAAAAATACCCACATAAATATCTTTTCTGATGTCATTTCACAAATTTGTGACCGCCTCAGTGAGTTATAAACAATTGAAAATAAATTCCTAGCTTCACACACCAGTTTAATAACCTTTATCATTGGAAACAAGGCTACTTCAGTGCACTAAGTTCTTGTTGAACTATCAACTCAGGCATTATTTCGCCATGAAATAGTGGAGGAAAAAGTACAAAAAGGCAGCATGTACCATGATATAAAATTTCATTTACATATGTCATCAGAAGAGAATATTTCATCAAAAACATCACATTACATTTAATTATGACACAAAAGAATACAATATTTATACACATCAAGACTGCCCCTCCAATGAATGAAAAAAAATATGAGTACATGTGAATCACCTCATTTCACTTTTCCCTAAATAAAATCCTGATTCAACTGTTGTCATTTTTAACCTCAACCCCAAATTAACTGAATTGAATTTTTGGATATTTTTCCATTATAGCATTTGCTAGTGAATATTCAATTTCTGTAAACCTTTCTAGCAAAACTGAAATGGTAAAGAGTATGTGTGTTAACTGCCAAATGCAATACATATACATAAACATGCAGTTTACATAGGCACATAACCAAAAAATTATCAAAAATATTTCTTCCAAGGTCATATAACACCAAATCAGACCATAAAATAGCACATACCATTTAGAATGCAATAGAATAAACATTCGCAACTGCAATTTACTACAGTGACTGTAGTGAATTTAATTTAGTGATGTAATCTCAGAAAACTTTGTGTGAGCTGGAGATTGACTAATTTTATAAGGTTCTAAAGGGAGTAAATAATTTCTAGGGTTCACAGCTCAAATAATCTAAGTGTGAATGTAAAACCTGTGGACTCATTGGAGGGTAAGATTAAATTCCAAGAAGAAATTATTTTTGCAATGGTTTTTGTGTGGACATCCCATTGCAACAATTTAAGATACATCATGTATGAAATACATATAAACCTTACTTTTGAATGGTGCATGAGGGTATGCCTAAGTTATATTAATATTATTAGAACTGAAAAATTAAAATACTGTTGTCACCAACTCATTCATTTAGCAAAGCATAGTGATGCCTATCATTCATCAGTGATCACTACTATTCCTCATGGCATTAACACAAACAACTAGCAAAAAAAAAGAGACAAAGAAAGTGCCACACATGCATTGATTGTAACACCTTTACGATAAAAGTACCTAATGTCAGATTAAAATGTTTACAGAAGTTCCTAACTTAACACCTTTGCTGACAGCTCCTTTCAGATAGACTGTGAGAAAACATCTAAACGAGCTTTGCTAAATAAATCCCGTATCATGAAGTTATAGATGTTGTTATAAATATTATACTGAATGTTATAATGAAGTTATAAATATTGTTACAAAAATATTGTTTTCAAATTAATTTATCACTCCATTATATGATACAAATATTTTTAGAAACAGAGTAATGAAATAAATTTACCTGTGCTGTGAAACTTTAATATGAAACAATTTTCTGAGGTAAGCGGTGACAGTACTTGATCTTAATTAATTAATTCCATATTTATGTCAATTCTGACGATATTTTGGAGTTTGTCTATTGTCTACTTTCTATCATTTATTATCCCTTGTTCATAGTTTATTGACTATTTTAACAAGTAGATGCATTAATCCAAGTAAACATAGTGGGCCAATATATATGCCCACTGGTAGTAAAAGAGTTAAGCATTGCATTGAACTTAAAATGCTATTCATTACTATCTGTATAAATATTTTTTCCCACCAGGTCAGAATCAAATGGTTGTACCCTAGGCCAAAAACATAGGAAATTTTGACACTGTAGACCTCTAAGACTCTAATAGCTGAAAGCCTACTGTTACCATGGGTCTTACTCTCACCTCTTCAACTAAACACAACTAGAGTGATTGTTCCTATATGCTTAATTATGATTCCTAAACCCTTAATTACCCAAACCAGAAGCAGTGCGAACTGCTGCCACTTGGTGTGTCTTTCAGCTGCCAGAATGGCATGCAGCATTTGAAGGAGTGCATATGCTTCTTAGTTATTGTTACACTGTGTTCTTCTCATGTCAGAGCATTCTATCGGGTGTACTGCAAAGAACTGAGTTTGTTTCTAGTCTTTTAAATGATGATCAACAATACGACAGGGTTGAGGTGTGCACTGAGCTGCAAGCAGCAGTTTGAGATGGCAAAAACCTCCTATCCAGAGACATAACTGTCGATGAAACATGGGTGTATGGCTGAAACCCTGAAACAAAACAGCAATCTTCACAGAGGAAGATGCCATCCTCTTCGCAGCTGAAAAAAGTGCGCCAACATCTCAGCAACATCAAATCAATGCTGATGATTTTTATAAAATTCATGGAATTGTCCATAAGGAATTTGTTCCACCTGGTCAGATCACGGGGAAGTTTTACTTACGGGGATGTTTTGAGAATACTGAGGGAAAATGCTAGGTGCAAAGGGCCTGAGATATGGAAGAAAAGAGACTGGTTGCTCCACCAGCACAACATTCCTACACACACCTCACTCCCTGGCAAAAAGCAACATAACCACTATCCCCCACCCACCCTATTCGCCCGACCTAGCCCTTTGCGATTTCTACCTCTTCCTTAAAGTGAAACTCCAGTTGAGAGGGGAATGTATTAACTCCATTGAAGAGATAAAAGCAGAATTGCAACATATCTTAAACATTCTACAACCAGCGTACTTCCAGCAGTACTTCCAAAATGGGAAAATCACTGAAATCATTGTCGAAGCCCAAGGTGATTACTTCTAAGTGGATGGTACAAATTAGGATTTAAGTTTTCTTATTTTTATGAGGATATTTCTAGATAAGATTTTTCCTCATAAAAAAGAAAAAAAATGGCAACAACAACATTTCATACAATGGCTAAATTAACCATCAAGTATTTGATAGGAAATTCAAAGAGAAGACAAGTAAAAAAATAAATTGCACTTGAAATTAAAAAATTTCAGCTTTAGGAACAAACTTTGGTGTAAGAAAAACCATTCCCATAAATAACATTCAAAGTTATTTAGTCACATCTATCACACTTATAACTTTGATCTTCAATTCACCATTATTAAAAGTACTAGCAATGAGCAATAATGCATGAAGTCAATCAGATTCATAAAAGAACAATTTTTAGTCTACAGTCTTTCCTACACATTCCCATTGTACATTTTTAATCATCTATTTCTTTGTAGAATTAGCCTTTAAATGCAAATTTTTAATTGCTGACAATCAGTATGAAATTATATTAAATTTTATTAAATCCTTTTAAAATTTGTATCACATAGACATGTTTCATTTTAAATAATATAACAATGAGTGTGGATTATATAATATAAGTCAACCAAGAATGACGAGGCAAGATTAATTTTTAAAGAATTGTTAAAACTGCATCAAAACCAATGGATCATATCAGCCAAATGACAAATTACGGAGAAAATAATGAGATATCACATATTCACCATGCACAGACTCTGGCCTTCGATGAATATTACAGTGCAAAATTACTTGTCTTGTACAACAATGCTCGATTTTGTGCACTTATGTAACTTTGCAATGATTTCTTCAAAGATTTATACCCAACATATCAATATAAAAAGTGCAAAATGTATGCTGTTCACTTTAGTTCATTGAAAAACATGAAAAATAATTAGAAAAAGGGGGGAAGATGCAAAGAGTTTGACCACATCATCCAGAAGGAAACCTATCATTTTTAGAAAGAGATCTGGTCATGATTAAAATGAAAAATTTGGAGCATTTGTGTACACACAGTTTTTTTTGTAAAAACATGAAGTTCTGACTCCTATCAAGTGTTAGAAGTACATTAACAACAAACAGTGCACCAAAACTTGAAACAGTATGTTATATTTTTATGCACTTTCAAAAAAGCACTGCTAGAATACAAACTGTCAAACTACCCTCTGTAAAGGATAAATACTAAAACACTCTTTGAAGAGAAAGGGGGGGAGGAGAGGGATTACTCTGAATTTTACATATACAGAACACCTTGGTGATGAAATAATATAGTTTGAACAAAATATAATTTTTGATGTAATTCCAATGAATGAATTGTTTCAAATATCCAATAGTTTATCTTGGCCCACCCTTGGTGCTAGGATTCATGACAATAGTTATACAGTGGAACCTATCTAAGGCAACCACTGATCAAAGGTAATCTACCCATTAAAAGTAAGTTTTTGACTGTCCCTAATAACTATTATGGATACCAAGAACTTCCTCCAATTTTTTCAGTTTTTCGTACTCTGCCCTCATGCCATTGAAGAAGCCTATTCTTTTATTTCCTCAACCCTGCTTATCTCCTTTCTATTACAGCCTTTTTCTGTCTTCTTTGGATTTTGCCCAGCAACTTCCTCTCTTCTCACATCATATTTTTAACTTTATCATTATTTTTCCCCTCTGTCCAATGTTGCTCCATAAGCACACCTCAAAATCCTCTAGTCTACACCCTAATCTTGCGTCAAAGACCAGGTTTTGGATCCATCCAGTTCTACACTCCTATTAAAGTGCTTACTAATCTTTTCTTTTGCTAAAACTGGTCCACCTGCTCTGGTTTATTCTCACCCACTTTAATGTTTAACCTATTCTTCCTACTTATTGAGTATTTCATTACTTAAGTCATCATTTGATTAATCTTCATGCCATAATTCTCACATTGGCTATTCTTCTCCCAATGTCCCAACTAATAAACCCATTTTTGCCATAGTTCTCCTATTGGTCCTGTAAAGGGCTCAAATTTCACAACCTGCACTTTTTTCACAACATTATCATGGATATTAGATTATTAACTATTAGATTCCCGATTAGAACCTTATTACATTCTCAACTAACAAGGTGGCTCACAAATGCAATGTTGGGTCCTGATCAAACATTGTGGGATGAATGAAAACAAAAATTTATTGTGCCTATATTTTGGAGAAGTGTCCATTTGGCCATAGTTTGGGATATTTGAAATAATAAAAATAAAGCTCACACCCTTGATGATGTAACCTGAGGGACAGCTCAAATTGTAGTTTTTATTATTGACACATCTAAATGATGGGCCATAGAGTGTATTAGTCTGGGCACATTGAATATCCAAATTCATGTAATGTACAAGTCTGAAATTTGTCAGCATATTTTGTGGGCTGTATATATTATTCATTGGTAAGCCCCAAGAACAGAAATACCCTAAAGGGTTATGACTTTATTCTTATGCAGGGTAAAAAAAAGAAATCACACAAAAAGATGTGGTCCCTCCTCAACGCTACAAAGAGGTATTTTTCTTTCTTCATTGCATACAATTTTCATTGATACATTACCCTTTATAATTGGTTTACTTACTAATTTTCTTTATTTTATTTCTACCAAGGTACTTTTATTTTATCTGTATCTATTATACCTATATGTTTTTTTATAACCTCAATCGTTTTCCACGATAGATTTGTATTACTGAGGAGACAGTTAACAAGATTTTTTTTAAATTCAACTACCAACTAAATTTAACAGGGTAGTAGATAAGTTCAGAAAGCTTACTACTGATACATATAAACTATTCCTTAGCATCATTATAAAACCATATGCTGAATAATAATATGTAATTGACTCACGGGCTGGGCAGGTGAATCCTACATTGTACAACTAAATATTTAGTGATGACAGCAATGTCCATACATCCTTGCCACAGGTGATTCAACCAGACACCTCATCAATATGTCAGCCCTGTTAGGTATATTTATGCCTCAACAAAAATATATTTTGGGAATTCAAAACTGTCCCACTACTTAATCCTGCAGGGTGGTGATCAAGGTTAATTCTTTGAGTGACATCATTTCACAGTAATAATATGCTAAATTTCAATTCAAATTCATTTAATGCAATTTTGACACATATGCATGTAACGTGTGGATGAGCATCATTGTATTATTGTACAGTTTTTATTTCAAAATGGGTAAAACTTTAAAGATGACCATCTCAATTTTATTTGGCCAATTGCACAATCTAAATTATTATGCAATGATCTCATAAGATAAAATTTTTATTGGCTACAAATGAGGCACATGAATAATTTTCATCATATTAAAGCATGAACTTTATTCAAGTTATTTAATTATCTTTAGATCTCCTGAGTCAGTGACTGTCACCTTGCTTATGATGATCAGAAAATTGCTTAAGTAGTGGTCTCTCTCACTTTGAATCCACAGGTATTTCTTTACTTTTTGAAAATCAAGGTGTTATTTACCGATAGGGGATGGGGCGAATTTGATAAATAATAAACTGATGAAACATCCAAGAATTGACAACTCTGCCTCATCTGATATAACCTTACTCTCAGCAGATTTTACCTCCCTATTTCCACTTGGGATGTTTTCCCATTACCCCTTTGGCATTTACAGTCAATGCCAGATTTAAAAGGCTGGGAATTAAACATGAAAATAATATTATTTACAGCCCATTCTAAGGATGACTGAATACAAAACACATAACTTAGAACATGAATTGAGAAAATAAAGGATGGAAGCCCATTTTGCTATGAAAACTTATTGGAGGGTTCTTGAAGACATGTTCATTCAATTCATTAACATAGAAAAAATATTATACTTCAACAATTTGTTTTCATCGATTGTAATTGATGACTGTCTTCAATGAATACCACTCAAACCTCGAAAAGAAACTCCATCTATAAAGTGAAACATTCACACAAGTAACAAAATTATAAATTGAAAATAAATTAAATTTTGGTACCAGGTTAGCAATATTTTACATGATGCTCGAAACCATGGTGATTGAAAGGTAAAATAGACCTATCTAGTGGTACATTTTTTTACATGAAAAGCTGAACACAAAAAAGAATCAATCAAGGTTCAAATCAAAGAAGGTCTCCACTTTCATATTTTATCAATGGCTATATAATACCTCTTTTCTTGCATATATTTTATAATATCTTTAAATCCACTGATATGAATTGAGTGGAAAACCAAATTTTAGTGCACATAATTACCTCAATACATAGGTTAATGTACCTGAAGTGCAAAACACTATGGAAGGAGTACAATTTTTATAAGACAGCTGAAATACAGAATTATTTATTTTTACTAAAAACATAACAGAATACCTGATAACTTCATCGATCAACCTCAGACAACATGAATTGACTAAAGAAATCTAGCAATTATGATACTACTGCGAGTATAGCTTATTTGGTTGTATCCAACCTAGTCCACTTGTACTGGCACTCAGAAGAACCAGTTACATGCACAAAATCTTTATTCTCCCAATTTCAAGAGGTACTCTTTATCTTGGGTGGGTCCCTTAAAATTCATTACTTAACTATCTTTGGTTTGTAATCCTTGCTTTACCTTTCCTTTACCATGCTGGGCTGTTTTCTATGCGAATGTTAATTTTTTACTCATTGGTATTCCTTTTCCCTGTCTATTTCTTTTCATTCATTTCTTCTCCTTCCTCTCCTTTCCCATTTCTCCATTTTTTGTATTTTTCTTCTGTTCTTCCTCAGACTTTACATCAAATAAGTCTTCAGGAGACTAGGATTTCAAAACCCCATTTATATTCACTTTTCTCACTGAGTTCACATCACATTATGATTCCAATTTTATTTTATGTTAATACCATCTGACACCATAGACGAATTCCTTAAGAGACACAAATATACAGTAATGATGATAATGACATAATCAATACCAATTATCTTAATTAATATTAATTAAACCAATGATCATCATCACCTATAAATCATTTAAAAAACCTAGCCTAACTTGAATATACAGGATCGATACTTAAAATGGAATATTGCACATCCTAAATTTACATTGTAACATTACATTACCATAACAATTCACCAATACATTACTGCTTTGTATAACATGAACACTGAGTACCAAGGTGGAAGCATAGTAATATTGCCCACCCTTACACCCAACAGGGTAAATGTCTGCACCTGTTTGAGCATTACTCTCTTTCATTGTGAGATTCCTGCCCACTGAAAATGGTGCACCTTTGAAAAAAAGGTGATTATTTTACATATTTTTCTATACTACCTACAATGAATACTATCTAAAAACATGGCGTCTCATGAAATATATTGGTTAGCTATATAGTAGCCTAAAATCTGTATGTAAAATTAATGGCAAACTGAAAAAAGCTTAACAACATTTTACTGGAGTGAGCAGGTAATATTTTTCACAGACCTCTAACACATGAGTCATTAGTGATCCATTTACGACACATTTAGTAATAATAAATGCTGCAAGGAGAAAGAAATTGTTTTTGTCCAGAAATAGGCCCTGCAAACTTATGATTCAATATTCAGTAAAAGCTCTCGAATTACAAATATGTAGCGCTCCACTTGGCACCAGAGAGGAAGATTCTTTCTACTGTTAATGTTACCCTGCCCTGGACCATGATGGGGTATATTTGAGTATTAGTATATTACAACACGAGTATTGCAAGAACCAGCTACTCAGTGTGTAGTTGTTGAAAACAGGAATCAAAATAACATCTCCCAACTTCGGATTCATTCAATGTCAGAATTAATTTTTCCCATTGGTTCTTAACAAAGAACACATACTACTTTACTGTCTGTCAAAACCTTTTTAAATGTCACAAAATGGCATGACAGAAAATAGAGAAGAATTATTTTTTAAATACAGGTAGTATTGAATACCACACAGCTTTAATAAATAAAAGAATAAATGGAAGTAATAAACGAATAAATATTTGTAGTCTGAATGTTTTCAAACAATTAAAAATGATTGTTGAATCTTTCATACCAAAGACATTCAGTTCAACTGGATGTTGAAATCTTAATTTCTTTGCAACATCTCATAAAAAACTGCACCGAACTTGAAATCTCAAGGTTGAAAAGTACAGCATAAAAATGAAATATTAAAAATGAACTCCTAGCAGGTCATCATTTTTAACATTCATTTTTGTTATCATATGCAATGCCAAGACCTTCTAACGTCGCCAGTATGTCTGAGGTTACATGACACACACCAGCACCTACCATCCAGCCAGAACCAGAACCAGAATACCAGCAATGGTACATAATGGAGTTAAAAAAATCGAATTAATTGTAATGATTACTTTCTTGGTAATAATATATACTTGTAAGTGATATTTTTCAAATAGGTTGTAAGTGTTTTTGGTAATCTACTACAAAGCACATTTTATCATTCACTACATTTGAGTAATCGTAAGTGAAAATTTGAAATTTTGAATAGCTTGTAGATTATACGCTAACAAGAGACAGTGTTAACTACCGTGTAAATCCTGATTAAAGAACACCTGGCAACGTCAAGTTTCGGCTTGTTGGCCAATAATCTATATTTAATCATTTCCCTTAACATAACGTAAATTGCCCTTACAGAGTTTTAAGCATAACTCAAAATCTATTCTTTGCAAGAATTCATACTAAGATGTAAAGGAGATTTTGTAATTTGTATGTATTACTTTGACTATTTATGTAACATTTGTCTGAGATACTCATATATTTTTTATTGTGCATATATTACTGATTGCATTTCCTTTCTATTTGATAAAGTCCATGTCCCATGACACTTAAATGAATAAAGGAAATTATTATCATTATTTTTCTGGAGTTTACACCATTGTTATCCTGATATTCTATAATCTCATATTTTCCTTTTGAAATTAACTTTTGTACCTTATTGGTTACTGTTACTAACAAGAGGTTATACTTTGAAGGACGGCTGGGGGCCATTTAATCCACAACTTGTTTTTGCACCATATCTTTACATTATTCTTATTTTTAGGGTCTTATTTTTTATAACTAGGTACTGTTCCTCTTAGTTTTTTCTTATATTTCATAAATTATAATTTGAACCCTATTTTGAAAATCACATGTGCTCCCATGCATATGCTTATCTTTATCCAGTCAACCATTCTATTTTTTGTGTCCTGATTTGTAGACAATTCTTTATTTCTAAATGAATTAACAAATGTACAGCTTCACCTGGGGTGACACCAACTGGTCTGAGAAAACTGGAATGTCCACAGAATGAGGTACATTTTATTTTCAATATTTTAGAAGCAGATTTTTAGCATTCGGTGTGTAAGGAAACTAACAGGTCTGCAAACTAATATTTGAGGTCTTCTTTAACCCACTAAAGTGCTTTGACAAAGGAATGGTTAAAAACTAATGCCAATGAAATACAGTAGACTATCGATATTACAAAGTTCATGGGACCAAAAAATCGGCGGTTCGTAATAACGTTGTTCGTATCA
>LYUA01002073.1:389766-403467 GCA_002093875.1 Calopteryx splendens | reverse complement strand
GGGTAAAATGTTGGGTAAGCGAGGGAGAGGGAGGAAAATATTAGGCATGTTGCATGGCATGAAGGATAGAGGAAAATATGCGAAAATGAAGCAAGGGCTAATGTAGTGGTTTGTTCATCAGAAATCTACCTTAACTGGTAGATTAACAATAATAATAGAATAATAACAAGGAAGACAGCTTTTAAGCGAGAGTAGCTTCAGAAACACCATACACCGGACAGAGGGGATAACTGAAATTGACAGTGAAGCGAAAAAGGAATTCGGTGTTATTTTTCGCCAGCCAAGTGGCAAAAATCTCTATTCCAAATGTTTAAAAGCGGATCAATGTGTTGTAAGTACGGCAATGAGAGGCTTCTCACATCACGCAGCAGTCCCCTAAGCCCAATGCCAGGGTAATTACTGACTTTTCCCGTTTTCGGGAAAACATTAATTAATCGACGATTAGAAAGTAGTTTGGACCTTTTAAAGGCTTCCGATTAACATGGGACGGGTAGTATCGGCGTAAAAGAAACTCACGTCCACGATGCGGCCATTTTAAATCATAAAATCCAAATTATTCTGAAAAGACCCATCCAACCAGTTTTTCCTGCGGGTCAACTGCGCATTTGGAAGGCATTATGTGATTTTTCATTCATCCATCGTAATTTTTTCAGATGAATATAAAAAGAAAATGCACCACGTGATAAAATTTTTGAAATCTGGAAAGTTTCATTGATTTTTACAATGTGTTATTTCTCAGGGTCACCGATCACCAACAGAGCTGTGTCGAAGGGAGGTGGGGGTAGGGAGAGAGAAAGGGTGCGGGGAGACAAAATTAAAGGAGATTAAGCCGGAGGAGGGGAAGAGGGATAGAGGCGGGAGGCATGAGGCGAGGCGAGAGACACCCCGCTCCATTGGACAGGGCCACACACACACACCACTTCTAAGACTTTCAACAGCGGTGATTGCCGTAGATTGAGCAATGTGGGGGGCTGGTAGGGGAGGCGGGGGAGGTGGGGAGAAATGTGGGAGACCTCTGGCGTGACAGCGCGCGAAAAGGGGAGTGGATGCGCTATTCGCCATATTGTCGGGGGTGACATGTAGTCGTCATGGTAACAACGAAATTTGAGAGAAATAAAAGGTTAAAAATAAAAAATAAAAATAAAATAAAAATAAAAATCAGTGCCGTTACAAGAAAATAATTTCGGATGTGGGGGGATGGGGGGGGGTAACTACTAATATCGACTCTTCGTTGTCAACTAAACAGTAGCTGAAGAATTAATTTATCCCGACTAGACGATATATTTTTATATTTATAATTGGATTTATTGATGCTTTATTTTTTGACAGTTATTTTCCAAGCAAAAATGAAAATTGCGAATGGTTGGCTCATTCGAATATTCCTGCGGGAGGAAAAATTCGCTGCTTGCCAAAAAAAATAACTATGTAAAAATGAGCAGTGGTTCTATTGCTGGTAGTAGCTGTAGTCCAGTCAAGGTGAAGAACCAGTACGCAGTATGTTGCAAATCACATGCCTGCTTCCATACGAGATGCATAACCTCGTGAGTACAAGCTACTTTATGGATTTCAACTATTTGGCAAACATAATTTTCAATCCACAAAAAAGCACATAAAACATAAGTTTTGCTGATTTTCATTGTAAAATTTGAGATTTTACAACAATTTCAATGAATTTCCACGACCTTTTCTAGGATATAATATGAATATTAGCGCAATCGATGGAATAAAGACTACTAACGACAGATAGTATTATCCCAGACATAAAGCGTTTCATAAACACTTATACATAGAATACACCTTCCCCTACTATGATACAAGGACAGCTGGAACATAAGAAAAACACAGATTGGAGATGATGGAAACCTGATGCTACCGAAGAATGATGGGGATAAAATGGATGGATTGAAAAGAGTGGCGAATGATGAAGTACTCGAAGTGGAAGAAGAGCGAAGAAGCCCATGAAGGATACTTACACAAGAAAAAGAATGGGGGACCTAATTGGACACATCCTGAAGCACAAACAGTTCCCTGAACACCATTGATTAAAGCAAACATAGGGTAAGGGGTGGTGATAATTACTGGGGAAGGCCAAGGATGAGTTGCGGAAGATGACCGTAAAGGGAAATATGGAGGAATTAAAGAGTTTGGTAGACAGAAACATGGTTTCCCAAATTTTTTCTAACTTTTTTCAAGCGCGTAGTTTTTGTATACTCATAAAATGAAGTGAGAATTTCGTCAAACGATTACCCAAAACACAAACAATTTTTTTCTCGCACCAGTGAGTTCGAAGTGATGAAGGCAATGAGAGGCTTCGCTCATCGCACAAGTCCCCAAGTAAGCAGTCACATGTTTTCTGGCAGAACAGGAGGTGAGCCCACGGCGCGTTGAGCTCAAATGCACCGTTAATCTACAATCCGTGGTCATTTTACGAATTTGAAAATATAAATATTCATGATAAGCGAAAAGCCAAAAAAATAACCACCAAATTTACGAATAATCACAACCGATGAAAATTATTCGGAAAACACGCAAGTGAGTTGAATACTGTGGTATACTCTCACGATTATTGCCATGGATACCACCTACCCCATAAACTGGACATTGTACTTGCCGCAGTAGTTTTAACAGCAGAGTTACACGATCTGGCAGAAAATGACGAATTAGGTGTAGTATACGCTGACACCACATCTCTATGCGACCAATCATCACGAACCAAAGAATGTGGCGACCACTGAGCAACGCAGAATAATAACGGAAATATTGAGCATCTTCCCCACGAAAGTGATAGGTAGGCAATTTAAGACTTTGGTATCTTCACTGAGTTGTTTATAAGCAAGGATGTTCGGTGTAAACAGATTCTTAGGGAAATAAATAATACGCGTGTTTACATAGCGTCCTCCGGAGAGCAGGGTTTTACGAGGCGAAAAAGAGTTTCGCGATAGACACAGGAAAAAAACGCCAGTATCTGACCTTCATCGAAGGAATTAAATACCTATATACTTACGGCGCCAATCCTTACATTATTCGACCAATTCATCCTTATTAAGACTCAACGTCATGACCAATGTATTTCTTCTTCCTAGAGTTAGATTACCCCCGAAGAATTCCCTATTGTAAACCTATTTCGGTGGTTGAAGGACCGTCATATCTTCGAGTTCATCAAAGGGGCGTGTGGGAGAAGACCGTTTGTATAATGCTTAAGAAAATATTTTCCTGCTACATCGCAAATCAATTGACACAAATTTTCCCGCAATTTTTAACGGCATTTCATTTTGGACAGCAATAGTCCAAGAGATACACCTGAAACCTATCACAAAAAATATAACTATTGGCAAAAATTGTTTCAGAACGTCAGCGAATGGATAACCATATTAAAAAACACGTTTGAAAATGCTTTGAACTACTTTCCTAATAGTATTCTTAAATTCGTAAAGCATCACTTTTTTTGTGCTGAAAATTTACGAAAACACCTATATGAATTACATTCTAAGCATTTTATTTTTTAATGCTTTACAGTAATGTTTCGTCAATTTCTTTCGCTGTACTAATAATATTCCACTTAAGGATGCTATATTTAAAAAAAGAGCGTCGTCTATGGAACGTCGCCGCCATTTCTTGACTACCTTTCCTATTCGTAAAATGAACGTAGCAGTAGAATACTTGGGAAACCCACAGGGGGACTACTAGTCGATATAAAGGGCTACTTTTTTTTAGGCTTCAGTAGAAGCATGAGTTTGGAATTTTGAGGTTGAATTACTTTTCCCTCTTCGATAAAAAAAATATATGTGTGCTCCTAAGAGGGCTTGACAACACACTTGAATGAAAAATTATCAATTCCCAATCACAAAAGAATTACGCGCTATTCACCACCATGAGGTAACACCGCATCGGTTCCCTTGAGATTAGTGTCGCCCGATTGGCCAGCGCCGGTCAAATGGGTCCCCCCGAGCACGGGAAGGGCGACGGTACACCTGGGCATCGGAATTTGCGTTTTTTACGCAATATATTCATAAAAAAAGTCTATCTTTATCAACCCCGAAATATCGGAAAAAGCCTTGGCAAAGCCATATTGAAAATAGACGATTGGAATAACCCTGAAATAAAAACTTGGCCGGCCATCGAAGCACAAGCATTTACCCTGAAAATAGGGCATACACTGTGCATAGGTTTTTGGCATTCCTGATTTATCCTGAGAAACCTACTGGGGTTCCGAAATCCTTGTGAAAGATTTATAAAAGACCCTTTTTTTCCAACCCTTCTTCAGCTCCCCAGAGGGTTTCCACTCCACCGCCAGTTCGATCGAAACAACTCCCTTGATCGTTCTTCAAAACAGCAACGAACTATGGGTCGCTCTGGCTAATCCAGCATCTTTAACTCCCATAGATATTCAAGTACCTTAATACTAGCAAACCCCCAGTCACAACAGAGAAATTTTGATAACTATATATAAGATGATGTTGATGATGATGAAAGGGACCGTAATTTTTCCTCGAGCCCCGTGCAGTTAGGCAACATCACATACGTAGGTGAAATACACGTTGCATACCCATTAGGCGATAGTTTACACAGCGCATTGTGCGAATAGACATTCAGACAGAAAGAGAATCTTTGAAGACTATTTATATGCAAGATGATTAAGGAGTACAATATTTTCAATTCTGCAATTCAAAACCTATGTTAGGGTTAGCCGAAATATGGCCGGACAAACAATGAATGAATAGAATATTCGTGGCATTAAGAATATATTCCGCAACGGCAGCGTTGACAATCTTTACTTTCAGCCCACCTTGTCAAGTTTCTTCTGCATTGAAGTCAAAAAGGCCCAGATATTCTGCACATATCACCAAAATCAAAGAGCGTTTTCTCCAGTTTCAATAACTGCACTTTCTGAGCAAATTTTTACCGTAATTCTTTCCATAAAAACTGTTTATATCAACGATGTTGATATTTTCAGTAAATGACATTAAGTACGCACTAATAACATGAAGAAATACACCCATTATAAAACTTTACATACTGATGCAATATTTTTGGGAACTTTGTTTACCACGCTACCTTGAGAGACATTAGTGTTTAAAATCCCAACATTTTCGAATACTAGCCGTTATGGGGAAATAGCTCCTAGAAACGAATACTTTTGCAAATTATTAATTAAATACGTTTTTTCAGATTATAATTAAGACTATTAGTCTGTTGAATATTATCTAACGAAGGACCATTCTGAATATTTCATGAATAAATAAGGTGAATGATCAATTTTTAGGACTAACCTTCGAAACACGGTAATAAAAAATAAAGTAGTAATTTATTTTAAAGAGTAATGAATATTTCTTTCTTGTTTAAAATGTTAACTCCAACTTAGTAACGACGAATCATAAAGAGCCATTAATTAAATTTTATTTATTAATATCTTTTCACTAATATAAGTAACTAGCTGTGGGTAATACTTGGCGTTGAACGAAAGTAAGACTTAATTCTCAGAGAATTAAAAATCTGCATATGAAAAAACTATATACCTAGCCTTTTACTCAATATATCTAGCCTGCTATTTAACTTTTATAAATGACAAATCTATTATAATTTGATAAAAATAAACAAAATGAAAAGAGCGTAATCCTCAAGCAGTAGAGCGCGAACCAAATTGACTCGAAACGACCGAAGTCATTTTTTTTCGAAATTATGATCCTTGAAATGGGGAGAAGTCATTCATTACAGAGGAGCGCAAAACTCGGGAAAATACTACGGCACTTGCACGTGCATTGACAATCCTTCACGACTAAAATGTACGAAATTTTCGAGCTTTGGACGGACACATGGACGTTTGGTCAGCATCCGCGAGTACCCACGTACTTCGCTCCGCACCCGTGGAATCCTCTCACTCAGGGCAGGGCGAAAAAAAACATCGATCACGACGCGCCGCGGATGAGAAGTCGACGAAGCGAAATGGAATCATTACCAGCGCGAGGCTGGGACGCCATCGCCGCATTTTTTTTTCGTCAGTCACCTCACCAAGATTTTATTCTGCCGCGTGGCCTAGGATGAATAAGCTAAACATGTGATGTGTGTCAAATCCCAAAATGTGTTCCGGTTCCGGATGAAGGTCGCTCGCAGAAACTGGTCAGACCGTCGGGCGGAATTGTAAAATAAAATGCATACCCTTAGTGAATCATCATCTGCATTTTCATGCACGCGATATCATTCCATTGAGCACAAACATTCTGTTCAATTTTGCACTCACGCCCACACACGCGCCCACACAATTGTACGATTACGAATGAGGGTTAGAAACATAAAGGTCATCGTGAATGCAATAATCATTTTCAGGTCGTGACGAAAAGCACGCTTGTCGCGAATGACTCGTTAAAATAAAAAAAAACACGATCGGGGCTTTTCTTCTTTTCCCACGTTCTATCACGCCACGAATGACGGTGGAAGGAAACCGGCGGTTTTTCAAAATAAAATATGCGCGACCCACCACAACAGCCAAGTTAAAGCAGCTCAACTGTACGTCAACTGTAACACACCCTAGAATTCTGACGCTGGTGAAAAAACCTTATCGGTGTGAATCCTAAACGAACCTACCAGAATTCGACGACGACATAGCGATTTAAGTGAGAGGACATCCCCTTGACAACGCATCCCCGTTCAACAATTCGTTTCGTTTGGCACTCGACAACATCCGAAGTGCGTTCAGGTCATCTTCACGACTCATTAAACGACCTCGGGACGACAAAACAAAAACGCACCGGGCTCACCTCATCGAGATCTCAAAGAAACTTCAGAAAGGGTAGATCGAGGGGGAATAAAAAGCAGCAGTTGAAATCGAATTACTTCCGCGTTGGCGCGGTTGTTCACCCAATGAGGCGGAGAGGTCACGGGGGACGGAAGAGAAGGAGAGAGAGGGAACCCATGGGCACAAACATATTGGAACCCACCCCTGTTGGAGGGGTACGAGGGACGAGTAAACCCTGGAACCGCGCCTTTCCATTTCCCTGAACACTGAAATGAACCCTCTTCGGAATACGGATGCGAACATGCCACCTCGCGCGAATCAAACGATATTGTCATTTTTTTATCCCCCCATCCCCCCCCTCCCCCCCTTCCCTTCGTTTCCACCCTCTTTCGGAGCGGATGCCGCCCCTGAAACAACACCATCCCCCCCTCTTCCCCGATGGACCAATTTCGGAGAACCCAATCCCGTCCGTCGGGAATGCAAAAACCGAACATTTCTCGGGCTGGAGACCGAATCGCATATCCACGGAATGCCACGCTGGCTCAGACAAATTAATAACACCGACGAATGGATCGATCGATAGCTCAGGGTCTGCCACACGGGATTAATTTTCCTAAGACGGCACCGTTACGCCTCCACCTACATACACGGGTTTAATGTTCCAGCAAGAGACGAAGTGAACGTGACATGGGAAAACCGGAAGAGGTTCCCACGGAATACACTGGCGGGAGATTAAAGCGGCCATCGACCGAAACTTCCTTTTTTTCTCAACACGGCGAGAACGGAAGAAGCGAATTTGACGTCGAAAGCTTAGGTACCTAGTAACGTTTTAGCATAGGCTTAAAAAAAATTCACAATGAAATAATCAATCGCCTGATCCGGGATTAGGAACCGGATCCTTCGATTTCCGGCCGAGTGCTTTACTCCAGTTAATCTACTCAGGCGTCCTGTTACACTGTGAATTTTTGAGAGCTTTGAAAGGAGTAGATAAACCGCACTCTCCGGCATTTAAATTTCTGATTAGCGGTAACTTATAAAATCATATACAGGATTTAGAATATTATTAATTTTGCCATTCCGGATGTGCTCATTGTTCTGAGGCACTTCTTCCGTACTGAGGCGGTCATCAGTAAGCAACTATTTTTGACGATTTTAGGTAATGGGCGTATATTATTCAGCATGCGGAGCTAAGGGTTGAAACAACTGAGAGGAGTTTCCACTTTCGTCGCGTCGGAGAGATCTGTTCGTCTTTTCTTGCGTCGCCTTTGTTAATTTTGAGAATTAGTATTAAGAAGGACGATGCGCGATGACTTTTTTTAAAAGTCATAACTCTCAAGACGCAAAAAGTGGCGTAACCCGACAGTCACTTGTTTACCCGAAAAAAGAGGGTAGGCAAATCGTTGTTATGCGTGATATCAGCAGAGAAAAACAACACCCCTCTGTTAAGTCTGAAGGGCATATCGAACAAACGCGACCTATGGGAAACACGTAACAAACAGTTTCACGGTGGGAACCAAAATATCGGAGAATCGGCTTGATACGTTCACAAATGCACAAATGCCCATTTTAGTTATTTTCAACGTTAAGGATTATAAAAATTGATTTGTACCGTTTAGGGTTTTTTTCTCCCTCTTTCCATTTACGAGGGGACTGAAATCGATACTCTGTGACAGAAGAATACGGTTTGTCCTCGTGTCATGGGCTCCTTGCGAATGTGGCATAGTTAAATCCGATACGATATGCTAAACGAAAAATCGGGGACCATAATTTTTTCACAGCAATTTAAAAATTTTTCCGGCCAGGTTAGCTTAGCCATGTGCTTGCCTGCTAACCCAAGGGCCGCGAGTTCGAGTGCTGCCTCGGACATGGATTTTCCTAAAAAGGCTACATGTAAGAGAGCGATATTAGTCAACGAATTTTTAATATTCATGATAACGGCGTACAAATAAAACGCATACGATTGGATACGTGGTTATATTGCTGAGGCATACCACGGTGGTAGAGCATTACTTCCTTCAAACTTTGCGATACGTAGGATTGCCCGAACATTCTAGACATGATATTTCAATGTACGTCCATCAAATTTTGGCTTCCGAAGAACAGTACGACAGTCCTCTTTACGTCAAGAGACTCCGGGCTTAAACCTCGGGGAGTGTTAGATGGATGAAGACTTCACTTGCTATTAAACTTGTTATCTTGTTATTACATAAATAATTGCAAATTGTACTCATTAGATGCATCGGTTTCGATGTAATGAATCATTTTCGAACAGTTCCATCAACAAATCATCAATTGAAATAAACTTCATAAATAGTTCAAGTCGTCTTACTTTCGATAGTTAAAGCTAGCGCAGTGATAAAATTGTTCGAGGACAAAGGACAATATAAAGGAGGCTGAAAAAAGGGGAATTACAGGAGTTAACTAAAATGATTAGATAGAATAATAAGACGAGAGGTTAATGTCATAATTATTTTCTCCACCGTGGATTCTCTTTGTTAGAATCTTATTTTAAAGTAAACGAAAGGGTAAACACCATTCCGAAATCTATTTTTTTTAGAAAGAAAGAGCCCTCCAGTTTGGCGGATAGTTATGCAGGTTCTGAAAGAAGAAACTCCTCCGTTTGTAATTAAAATACATTTGTGGCACAATAAAACTTTCATTTGCTTTTAGCTACGTCTTCCGCCGCCCCTCCTTGCGCCCATAACTTGAGAATGACGCCAGGGCGCCGAGACTCATCGAGAAGCAAACAAAGTTTTATTGTGAGTGACAAAGAGCTATTTTAATTCCAAGGATAACAGAACTGTTCCAAAGCATCAAGCCAGGAACAGCCACTTTTATAGTGCATCGTCTAATCTCGAGGGCAGGACGTTGTAAGGAAGGTTTGGGTGGAAAGGAAAACCCCAAACAGTACGAAGGCGCCGGAAAAAAATGTAAAAATTTAGAATAGAATATACTTCCTCCTCCTCCTGCTGCTAAACCCTTCCGATGATGGTGGGCTCGCACTCTCCTTCCGTTGATGAAGAGATACACCACCTGCTCCTGAGAATTCCCCAGCTGATGCCCTACGAGGTTGTATCGCCACCCCATTCTTCGATTTTTCTTTTCTCTTTTAGCTTCAGCTCAGTGAATCATGAGCGGTGAGGGATCTCGGTGCTTCGGGCGCCAAAATACACTCTCCTTTTGCGAGGTAAATCAGGCCGAGGCACGCCGCGGTGATTCACGCCGCGAACGCACCATTCCCAGCGGCGACTCTTAATCATTGATTCACCGTCGACCTGCGATAGAGGTCACTCCTGGTTTCTCCAAATGCCGTATTTCTAGGAAGATACCGTGTTTCGTTTTTGTAGCCTCAATCGATACTTGCTCCATTCAACGCGCAAATCACCCTAAGATAGCACTGTCAGAACACGCATATCAATGCATACCAAAGTGCATGCACTGATACTGCAGTTTGGAGATGGAACTACTAACATACTCGGGCAGTGCTATGGAGGAAAATGGGCAATGCCTGAATACATTAGGAGACATAGTTTGGCGCTGATAATATGGACTAAAAATGAGGACGCTAGGAAAGAGATAAAAGACAAGTGGCGCAAGGTAGTTGTGACTCCGTGGTCCAAGGTTCCCAATCTTGGTCTTTAAGGAAAGAGGAAGGGAGTGTAAGTTAGAGACTGTTGAGATTTGGGCGTGGAGGAGAACGGAGAGAATGTGCTACACAAATAAGGAAGCAAACAAAGAAGTGTTAGATGCGGTGAGAGGAAGTTGGTGTTTCGACGAAAGGATGGATGAGGTAATGCGGGCGGGCGGTTAAGCAAAGCGGCGGGAGTAAAACAATGGAGTTTTTTCGGACGGCAGGACGTGAGGGTAAAAAGTGCGAATTACCGAATGAGCATATAATAATTATTAAAAAGAATATTATAGGTATCAGAATAATTTTCGAAAATAGCGCTCAGGAAAAAGTGATTTATACTCAGCAGCGTTTTATACATTATATTCTTTTCCGTTGAAACCCCTAGTGGAAGCTCATATTGCATGCGTAGAGTACTATTTTAAGGATTAGATACATATACATAATAATGCATGTTAAGCTGTTGCCCTTCCATCACTTGAATTTCATCATATCTCCGTTAGCTCCTTACTTTCGAGCGATGAATTATTTATCGGTGCGCGTCTGGTGTTTATACACCCCCTGGTACACACCCCAGTGGAGCCTTGCAGCGCACCATGCAGATATAGATGTTTAATGCAGGGTAATGTTAGGTAGGGTGTGAGTACGTACTTATAGTAATTAACCTTTTGACCAATAGTTTCCTTGTACGATCCTAGGGATGTTCCTCAAATCGGTAGACTTTACATGATGATGAAAAAATCACCACTCACGCTGATAATTTAATGAATCTTTCACCCCATGATTAATAATTCTGTAAATAGCAATAGATACATTTTTCGCACGTTTTATATGGAAACAGCCCTATAAATATTATCAAGAGCAGTGTGTACGACAAGAGTATCCGATGAAAGCTCTCAAGGAAAGGAAAGTTTTTCCATAAATAGAATGGTGGACAAAGAGAATCCATTAAGATGACGCTTCCGCAACTAACACTATTATACCGTTACGGTGGCCTTGCTTAAACCGCTCTACTAGCTCTCACTTCATATGGATCGAGGTGGTTACTCATACATAACTAAGCGGAGAATGGCGTCGAGAAACCAAAGAGACCCCAAGAGGAATGATTACATCCCAGTACTTTGAACGGACTTCCAAAGATCCGATCATTAAAAAAAACGTGCGATTTCTTTCCTACGCGAGTGCCGTGTCTTTTTTTCCAAAAAAGTGCTTTTTTCCACTTGATTATCACAAAAAATTGTTCACTACTTAAGAGTTTTAAGCGACAAAAAAGCGCTGTGTACAGATTCCAAAAAAGCTCTCGGCAAATATTTCAGTTCATCCCGAGGCGGGCCGCAAAATACACCGATCAAGCACAAGGCGAGTGCCCACCAAAAACATTCGATAAAACTTCAAACTTTGGTGGAATGCTGAAAAACATTTAAACTGCGCTGGAATCCCATGTAGGCAAAGAGATTGCGAGAACTGGAAGATTTTGAGACGCGGGAATGGAGAAGTGCGGAGAAAATAAACTGCGGAGCAGAGGGGAAGACCAAATGAAGAATTTACAGATAGGGCTGGGGAAAGGACGAAGTTGCCGAGGGAAATTGGAAGACGGGGCTGCGAGATGGCATGAAAGAGATACAGAGAGGTTCTATAAAGACGGAATGCTCAGTTAAGGGGAAGAGGTAGGAGTCGGAAAAATGCATTTAAGGGTACTAAGAGAGGGAACTTTGGACGGCACGAAAGGGGAATGGAAACCAGGGGTTTGGGAAACCAAGAAAACTAGTACCACGATATCAGTATCTACGGTAAGAAACCCACGTATCGGTACCTTTGTCTAGTCTATCCCTGATGTTTATTGGCATTGTAAAATATTTCGGGTATGGGATACTGAGTTCAGGTTTCGGGTACCAAAAGAGAGAAAAAAAGGTGCCTCGGTACCACTAACTGGGGCAATAAATCTGGGTATCGGCAGTTACGGTAGGAATCCTACGTATTTCTCGATACCAAGTTATCGTTAACTACCCCAGATGGAAACTATAGAGAGCTACAGAAGAATATTAACTACTCATACAGTCCTAAAAGAGGATACGCCACAAGGCCTTAATTTTTATTCCTCGACTGCTTTAGACTCTACTTCTCTAAGGGAGCGAAACGAGGACCAAGGAGGCTGGAAGCACTGGAAATGTGGTTTGCCTCAGGAGGTTGACCAAAACAAAGGAACTGCCGTATGGAATAATTCACGAAGAAGTTCCATGAACAGCGGAAGGCGAAAGGGGTTCACGGAAAATGTTAAATGAAAATTAACGTTTCCACGCATTATTAGAAATGATAATTATTGCCCTCACAGACAAAGTGCGGACATACTTTTCTGGTCCGTAGTGCATGTTTAGAGAGCAATGCGCGGGTGAACACAGAACGAAAATGATGGATGATCCCATTTGCGGGCAATGGTCAGTGCAGTCATCCACGTCACGGCGAAGGCGACTAACTCTATAAAAGACTATTTTGATGTTGGCTGAGCAGTGTATGGCTGAAAATAGGCCAGCTGGGATTCGTGGCGCTAAGCATAGTCCAAATAGTGAACAAAAGTTTCATCATATGCAGAGAGATGTAGGAAGAAGTTGACAAATCGACTAGTGCCTTAAATAGGGGTTGATTTAAAACGCATTGGCTTGCTCGCTGATTATTTCTTTCTTCACAGTGAGCCTTGGAAAGCCCAATCGAGAACATTTCAAGCTCGACGGCTTCATAAAGGCAGTTGCGGAAGGATTAGCTAACGGCATAAACTTCCCAAGGAGATGACGTAGACACGCACACGAAACAATCGACGGGAGACGTTAAAAAGATGAAACATGAAGACCATATAGGATAGATCCAGGCTTCACTTAGTGGAAACATTCCTAGACGAAATAAGGTGATATTAGTACTTTATACAATGGTTTATTGGCAGACCCAAGGTTTCAAAAAATGTGACTGGCATTTTTAAAGGCCAAGAAAATGAAAATCAACTCGTTGAAAACTTGGTCGGTCGATAAACAGGAGCGGAAAAAAAACCAGTATCAATCTATTTCATAAAAAAAAATACGAAGGCACTGAGGGTACTGGCCGCTAGCAGAGAGTTGAGTGAGGAGTCCAGATTCTAACCGATCTCATTACTGAGAATAAATGGTATTTTTTTTCTTCAATATTTCCCAATAAAATGCGAGCTTGGGCATTTCGCGAAGAGGAGGATGGTGTCACCAACGAGGGCGCGTGGGGACGATGATGACCCACGGGAAGTCAGGATGGTTGGTATTGCCACACCACCGCACACCTTGAAGAAATGAGAGAGAGACCCACCCTCCCCCCCCCCCCC
>LYUA01002073.1:284214-296729 GCA_002093875.1 Calopteryx splendens | reverse complement strand
TAAATTTCAATCAGAGTTGTGCTATCGAACTTTTATTTGCGTCTTCATTCTGATTCCATCGCATCCATATTCCCCTCCTCTGGGTGAATTGTTTATTTTTTTTTTGAAAACGGATTTTCGCTCGAAATGTCTTACTTTACTTTCACCTGAACTGTTCCAATTTCTGTGACGTATAGCATACTGCACTTAATGTTCAACTTAAGCCTTCCATCTTGTTGAAAATATTATTCAATTCCTGGTGGTTTAATGAACTGCCTCATTCATTCTACATAGCCTACGTTGATAAAATGGAAGGCTTTCGAAAATCTTTGGACTGGTATATTTCATGGAGAATGGAAATAAAAATAATTCATTGCACAAAAAAAACAGGACGTGGACCACTCGACGGAAGAAGATTTGAACCTGCAAGATTTCAAACCACTGTAAAAAATAAGAGTTTAATCCAGACAGGCGCAGGGAATAATTTAAAACCCAAATCACAAAGGTAAGGGAGACCGCACAGAGAAATTAAAAGGAATTCTTTTTCCAGCCTCATCTCCAGCGGCCAACTTTCTTGGCCTATATTCAACTAATTATTCGATCTAAATTTCCCGAGACTGGCGTCACTCTCTCTCTCTCTCTCATTTTGAAATGCCAGTATGTTCCTCGCCGTCTGACGAAAACTCTGGCACTAGATGGCTCGGGACCACGGCACTGACGTCTTTCGCGATAAAAAAAAACACTGACGAGCGAGGCGTGTCCAGTCGAAGAGTACCCGGCGCTTAGGTGCAGAGAAGAAGACCACTGAACGTGAACCACAAGACCTTATCCCCACAGACAAGTGCGCATTCAGTTGACAAGGAAAACGGCACGTTATCAAGGCACCGTTTTCATTTTGGGTGGGGGCTTTTAAAATTTTATCGCTCGTACAAAGCTGTCCACACGGAAGTCATTTTCGTTAACGAGCTGTCAGAAAACAACGCCATTTCCTTCGTCGAAAACATGTCCCATTGTACAAAAGAGATTTATGCGTCGACAAAGTTAAAAGAGGTCAATTCCTATCCGTAAAGCACTGCAATGAAAGCATTCAAAGCCCGCGGTTTTGGCAAACCATAGTCGACGTGAAAAAAATTCTTGAATTTCCCGTGCTCCGCATCTTTCGAATCGTAAATGAAATTCATTTACATCTACTACATACGTAGTAGTACCATGCACACTGCCGCGATTGGCGTGTGGCAGGGGGTGTTAGGGTCACCAGCTATTAAGGAAATTTACTGTCACTAGCACTTTGAATCCTTTCACATTCGGTTTGCTCAAAATGCCATAGGTGTGTATTTTCTACTGTCATAGTCAGGAATTGTGCGAAAGGGAAAAGGGACTCCTTATATCTACCTATCAGTTCGGCAGCTAAACTCTCTCTCTCAACTTCCCGTCGTGGACTCAACTAGCAATGTAATGTGCGGAGGTAAAATTATTCGTTCTGTTTCAGTGTTAAACTCGAATGATTTGTATCTGTACATAGCAGTTTAGGACGTGGATGCAATCTTCCGTGCTTCAAGAGGCTCCCATTTAAGGCCATCCTATAACAATGTGACGCTCCCCGTACATTCATTTAACGATTCTTCACGAAACGGGCCAGCTCTCCTTTCTGTGTATCCGGTTCAATTCCAGCATTAGTTCATACTGCGAGGGTATGCGAATGCTCGTAGCGCACTCAAGACGGGGGTTAAACTAGCGCGAAATAAAACCACATCTTGCTTGCTAACTTTTTCAATTGAATATATTCGCACTATACACTTTATGAATCCCAGTTTCTTCAGTACAGCTCCGCCGATGGTCCTGGCGTGATTGCGTGTACGTTAGGTCTGTTTTTAGCACGAATGCAGAGGGAGGACCATTTGGGTACATCAGCGGGGGCGATGGAAAGGAGAAGACACTGGGAACAAAAGGAAAAATCACAATCTTCACCTCAAGAACCACGACGTGGATTCCAGTCCGACCCAAGTCGCTCCGACCCGCTAGGATAATTGCTAAAGGATTCGGAATATGTAATTCTGTTGAATCGAAACCGTCCGGTAGCCCTGGTTGTACAGAATTGGGATGCGTCGATTTCCATGTGCGAAATTCATGTAATATCGCAATGCGATAAGGAGCCGCCGGGCAATGCCATGAAGATCCGGTTCAGAGAACGCACGTCGAGAGGGAGGGGGAGACATTATGAGACCACGCGATACAATCCATTTACATCGCAAAGTCGACACTTTTACGACACGCATTTTAAAATGTCAATGCGACATTTGTATTCTCTATAGGAAGTAGTCTGTTACGAACTCCAAGCGAAACAAACATTCGAATCTCCGGCCACCAAACTGTATTCCGCAGATTTATAGCCTCTGAACATTGGCAGAGATCCCATAAAATAAAGTCCCACTCTATAATCCGTAGAAGTTAATTTTTGACGAGGGGGAGGAGGGAGTGCTCCCAAGAAATGAATTACCTCGAGAATCGAGGCTTGGCTCATAACTGACTTCAGGGAATAAGAACTCCATGTAAGACATGCAATGATGCGAGCTCGACGACAATATTAAGAGAGAAAATGCAAGAGCAACATAAACTTCCTTGCGATTATTATAAACATACTTAAAAATCTCACGCGTCACTTCGTGGAACTCGTTACCCATATTCGAAATGAAAATATCTTTGCATGGTTCACTTAAAAATTTTCTTCAACCTAACCATGTTTCGATACTTATACTGGCATTTTCAAGGTGTCAATGACAGTATGAGTGTCGAAACATGGGTCGGTTAGTTAAAAAAAAGACAAAGTGAACGCATCACTTATCGTCAGTAAGTGTTCTGCTTTTTGGCAGGTCCCTGGAGTCCTTCATAGTTTTCGCCCGAAAGGGTCTCTTTCAAAAGCTTTATACCTTTCCCGTCCAATACCTTTCGTCTTCTCCTTCCCTCGCACTATAAGCAGCCTTTGAAGGAAGCAACATGAGAGGACGGAGAAGAAGAAAGACATTAAGTGAACTGTACAGAGACTTTTTCACTTCTAATATGGACATTTACAGACGCTTGGCCACATGGGGAAAATTTCTATAAAGACCATTATAATTTTCAAAACTAATTCCACTTTTACCATTTAAATAGGCGGACAACATGATAATTAAAACAGAGACATAACTCTTCCAATACGTGATCTAACGAGAATATGTGATTTACCTTTTTTTTGCAGTGTTCTACAATGTTCTACAATAAGATCAAACGGGATGAAAGAGGAAGTTTCAAGGGTTGAAAACTGGTTTATCAGAAATATAAATTAAAAGAAAAATAATATAAAAATGGTTTAACATAACGATCAACAAACACGCGTTCGTTTGTTTGTTATTGTTTACATAGGCTGAGATTGCATAGTCCTTTGTTTGCCTATTATTAAACCTGGGTTGGTTGTTTTGAGTGCAAATGTTCTTGTCGACAGAATGAAAAGTATTTTCTTGACAGAGCACAATTTGGAATGAAAAGTGTGTTCTATTTGTTTCTAAATTCCCACTTTGAACTCAGGAGTCAATCGGCAAATTCACGTAGCGCTATTTAAGTTATAGTCGTGTGGAGACCGAGGTGGTGCATCATTGCGGAGTTGTCGCCAGGATACCGTGGACTGGCTAGAGGAAGCGGGATCCGAACCTGATAGCATAGGCTGGCAGGCGCGCTGAATTACCAATCCTTACCCGTTGTACACACTCTGGACTTCCTCCATCGCACATCAACAGCCAAGTTCATACGGGTAACTGTTCCAAGTGTTTCATGTTACGGACTTGGCACATATATTAGCTTAAGCAAAACAGCCGTAACCACTTTAAAGAGTCTTCTTAAGTGGATCGTTCATTAGGCTTCCGCGACCTGTGAAATTTCGGCTTTCACCAAGCAGGTAAGCAGAAGGATGTTTTCGGAACAGTCCCCCGAAGGTTGTCAGGGGCCACTTCCGCTTGCTATAGGACGCGATTGGTTTGTGGGTTGCGTAACATTAAGGATATGGAGGACACGCGTTGCGTTGGGAAAATTATCCTTCCACAAATCTGTTCAGGAATCAAATATTTAAAAAAGCATCGGAATGCAAACTCTGAATCGTATTATTACAAAGACTACTTGAGGAAAAAACGAGAAAATTTAAGGAAAAGATGCTCCCGAAAAATATATAAAAGAGAGTGAGAGAGAGGTAATGTGTTCCATATTCGAGGTTGAGCGAAGGATGTTCTGCCAAAAGAAGTACCAGATCAATACGATATTTCTATGGGATGCCACCAACGCTTGGCTAAATTATTCACCCCCTTGAAGATCGGTTGAATTGTTTGCTATCCGAAATAGTTTTCGGGTATGACCGCTGGAAACAGTTTATAAATTAAATTGTACTTATGGTCCATAAGACAATACAACGCGTTCTCCATTTGTGTTATGTTTTACCGAAATTGTCATAAACATAAAATTATCCAACTTATTACAAATCAACATTACCTCTTCAGGCAGGAAACATTAATCATCCTAACATATCTCTGCCTGTGCACAGGTCACCAAACTGAATTTATGTAAGTAAAATAATTTCACGTATCTAGCCATGTGTTCGAAAAACATGAATATTGCCAACTGTCACGAGAGAAGTAAACTTTCCATAAACAGAGAAAAATAGAAACCGCCATTTTCTCCCGAGTTTATGTAGATTCTGAGCTTAGCAACGGCTATTTTCCAATGGTGAGAATGTATACTACATGATTAATACAAGCACATATTCAACAAGCTGACTCTAGTAATACTCGATCGATCGATTCCAGTCCCGAGTGAGCCTCGACCTAAATGAAAGGTTTTCAATTCAAATAGAAGGAACTTGTTGCAGTCGTTTAAAGTTAGAGATTACCTTTTATTCAGAAAGAAATACCAAATTCAAATTAACTGCGAGATGAATTCGACGGAAAACATTTCCTCGACTACCCTCATATTATTTTAGACTTCGAACCAAAAGAATTATTCCTTAAACAATAAATTTTGATCAATGCAGTGCTTCATTTCATTACGGAAACATTGACAAAAATTTCAGAATTTATCAACCCTGAAACGGTTTGTTAACCTCAAAATTATTTCCAAGGGTACGCTATTCATGCTCATTCTCATGCCTGAGGTTAATTTGAGAGAGCGAGTTCGTAGAGGCGTATCTATTTACAACATTTTGTCTGGCTATGGACTGTTTACAATTTTTTTTAGGAATGCCAGACTATGCTAAAACCACAAGAGAGTCACCCACTATTAAGATCCGAAAATATGTATAAAGGTTAGTTCCAATTTGTGAGGTCAGGCTAAAATCGATTTCCCCCAGGGCATAATCTCGCAATATAATCCTCGATCCTTCGATTCAGCAAAATCAAAGAGTGCATTCAGATAAAATCACAGCGTAAAACAAAGTGAAAAAAGAACACCCAATCTAAAGGTTAAACGTTACTCAGACCCTGAACCTGTATCATGAGCAGTTTTTCATCATTGATCCTAGCGATGAAAATGCGGTAGGCATAGAGACGAATGTTACCTCGATTTTGATTATCCGCCTAGTAGGTACAAAGGTTAGCCAGAATGACTAAAAATAATTCGTGCGTTTTCTACCAATCGTATGAACAAACCATTAGCGCCAATTGTCAAATATAGAATGGCAAATCGATAATAAATGCTCACGGGAAAAATCACAGAACCAAAAGATAATAACAATCTTTCATCAATTAAAATCTTTCGACACACCATAATAGTTCGAATCGTCACTGGAATAGGATAAAAAATAACTATGAAATTGTGGTATTCACTTTTACGCATTGTTAGGTTATCTATAAACCCCGAATACGGCCGCAGTCGTATAGTATTCCTTCTCATTACATTAAATACTCTAAATATTAGATTCCATGCAGATGCGTGAACAATTTCATTTAAGATTCTACAATTTAACCACGACAAACTTCACCACAGGTAAACAAATTAACGAAATCTAACGGAAAATAAAACTACCGTAAAATACTGAAACTTTTAGAGTACTTACCAAGTTCAGAGAAAAATGAATCGTCAGAATGATATAATCAACACTGAACAAGTCGCAAGCACTAATAAAGGTTGTAAGAATTCGCACCACACACAAGGTACCCAGAGTACTCCGCATTTACTGTTGCTTTTATTTTATCTCGATTTGATGTTCTGAATCTGAATCTCTTCATACGTCTCCTGGCCTAGAGATGGCAGCATGTATTAGAGAGCAGAGTTAATCGGACCTAACGAAATTCGATAATTCGTCGAAGAAATGTAGGATGAGGGGTTCTTGGTGTCGATTGTAAAGTTATTTCTCTTCTTTAGCTTCTAAGCTAAAATAAGAAGTCATGTTTGAGGGGACGTTTGCCAAGAATAATATTAATCGTGCCTAATATGGAAGAATGATTATTAAGAAGATTGTTGGTATCTCTCTACTGCTTGTCCTTGTGAAAGGTAAGTAATTTATTAATGGTTTGAATGTAGAATAGGCAATGGGAATGTTTGCAAATGCTTATAGTAGGTGGTACTGAGTAAAAAAATTATACGTTATTGTATCACCAACCATAATTTTGTGTTTGCTGGAAAATGTTTGTTTCGCTTTTTGGGAGCCTCATTTTAGATTCATGCATGTGCAATGGAATACACCGTGTTAATGTTACATTGCGTATTCATTGAACATGAATTGCTGCATTAGGAAGTTTTGCTCCACAATTCATGCATAACACAATGACAAGCTCGCTTTGGCTCTCAATTTACACCTCATGAAATTGAGGTGTTGGGCTTTGGGATATTCTTCGCCCAGGCTTTTGCCATGCGTCAGACACGGAGTATCCAGAAATCCAGGAGAAAGCTGTTGATATTGGAAAGGATCTGGTCCTGAGATGCACAGGTCCAGAGAGTCCACTGGGAGCACATAGTACCGTGATGTGGGTCCGGGAAGGTCGGAAGGAGAAGCTGAATCAAAATAGAATCCAGAAGGATGGAAGTCTTTCTCTGGTTAGCCTGAAAAGAGAGGATGCTGGAGTGTACGCTTGCAGTTTGGAAGGAGAAAATGGTGGAAGTCATGAGGATGTGATCAAAGCTCGGGTCAGGGTGGAAGTGAGGAGTGAGTATATAGAGCGTTAGCGTTGCTTATTTGTGGTCTTGGCCCTGGAATGACGATAAGTTACATGCAGTCTTTAAGTAGTTGGCTGTCGTTGGCAACAGCTGTAAATAAGTGGTTCCTACAGAGCAGGAACAGATATACTTAGCTTAGAAAGGTATAAATTTAAAAAAAATCATATTGTTTTAATGCAGCTAGTCTCATAAACCACACCCCTTAATCACTCATAACCTCTGTAATATTCAGAGTTCCATCTTGTTCAAATAGGTGCGTTAATCACTTAGCTTAGAGGTGTGCTCACTATTGCTTTTGCTCATTTGTGGCCTGCATGTGACTGTATAGAAGATCAATTCAGTGTTGCCATTATGTTACTCAGTAAATGAACACGTTTAAATATATCGCAGTAATTATTTTACTCAGTCGTTATTCTCATGTGTATTTTCACTGATCTTTTTAAACAAAACACTTAATTTTAGGATATAATATTCAATATATATATATAGTGAAATTACTATTTGCCTCATTTCAATGAAAGGTATTATGATTGAAATTTGCAATTGGATTAAATACATTTGAGTATCTGATGTAATTACATGCATCTTGTCAAAGTTTGTGTGTTCAATATCAAGTACATATGCATATACTTTTGTAATAAAACTTGCTACCTGTGTTTCCATGTCCTTGTAGGTTCTTATGTTAATATTTTCTCTCTCATCCAATGGTGCTTCAGTTTCAGTCTATCATTTTCTCCTCACCATTAGCATTTTAATTTTTATTTATCACTTAAATGATTGTTTAATGGTGTGACCTCTTTAACAATATTCATTGTCATTCATTAGGGTAGCACCTTTGCTTTTACACTTTTAATCAATTAAGTGAAGTTGAATATAGTTAATACTCTTTTAGGTATGTTTTTTTAGGATTGGATATTATATTTTGGGTTAGTGAGGATTGTAAGGTTTCTGTCTGCAAAAAGCCTTTTATGGCTTCATACAGGGATAAGAGGCCAATGTACTTTTCTTAAATGCATGGTATTTCATTTTAAAAATAAATGGAAATAATTGTTTAAAGTATTAATTTCTGTTAGGTAAATTAACCTGCAATGAGCACCAATCATAACATTAATTTTTGTATTGAAAGAGATACATAAATGCATGCATATATGTAATAAATTATGTAGCAATCATTTCACATCTTTCTCTTTGTGTACACAGTTAAGTTTTCAGGGGTAAAGATTTTTTTTGCCTATATTACAAACAATTTAAATTGAAATAGATATTTGCACTCTCAGAAATATCTGATGGAAGATTGAAGTTTTTTTTTACACCAAGGTGTGGTTACTTGGTGAGACTTTTATGATGCTCATTACGAAGAAACTACAGTAAAAGTGTGTGGAGTAACAACAATTTGTCAACAAGACTTTGCTTCAATTTTTGGAGGTAGAATGTAAATACTCTTATATTTACATTGTCATGTACAACATTCTCCAATCACATACAGTGAAGCAGTGTTACATTATTTTTTATATCAGCTGTATGACACCATTGTGATTATGGTTCAAGTGGTGAATGAATTTGTTTATAATGAGGTTATGCCAGTAAATTTTCTGCATATTTGTTTAGAGCATAAAGACCAGAATAAAGTGTGGATGAAGGGATGCACAAGGCTCTCAATGAGGCTAGATTCTCTTAGGGTGATAGTGCATATCGAAATATTTTTTTTGGAGTTACCTCGATTTAAAAGATGCTACTTTGTGATGCATGTTAACATATGGATATTCCATCTGAATTGAATTTGTTCTGTCATGTAATTTCTTATGTTTATGTCATGTGTTTTTCAGCTTTCATTTTTTTATTAATGCTCGTACAGAAAAACTTTCTCATTCATTAATTACTTAAGCAATTTTCAGCATGTTCTTTTGATAATGATCTCCCTCACTCTGGTTTTGCTTTTTTTTACTTACAGCTCCACCTCCAGCCCTGGTAAATGTCACTGTACATCCATCGACAGTTTTAGCATTACTACTTTGGGACGTGGCAGAAGACGGAGGCTATCCCATATCTCACTTCACTGCACGCTATCGCCTTGTACATCAGTTGAACTCCCAGCCTAATGTTAGACCTAACCAAGAGTGGCACTTTGTTGTTCCAGATCACATCAGTGCAAATGTGGTAAGTGACTGTGACCTGATGAAAGTTATACTGGAGTGAACAGAGTTGCGACTTAAAGTGTCACTCACTAAAATATAAATGGGGACTAGAGCATCAGTTTTTCGTTTTGACCCAGTGGCAGTTAATATTTCATAATTATGCATATGTATTTTTTTTTAATTCCATGCACCTTTGTCCTCAGTATCCCAATAAGCCCATTACGTCTTATTAACAAGTTTAACATGGACATAAGCATCGGAATTCAGTCCACACCCAAGACAGGACTCAAACCCAAAGACTTTTGGTAGGAAGGAATATAGAGACATGCCAAAGAAGGATATTCTTCCATTATTATTTACACAATATATTCATTTTGTCTCTAATTATTGTTTCTTTATTTAAAAACTAGTATTTTAACAGCAATGAAATTCAGCCGAGTATCCAATAATGTATTATTTGATATTATAAATAATGTTTAAGGTAAATAATAATCACATGGGATTTAGATGGCGATAATTGTTCGATTTTCACTTCATCTGTTTGTCTTACCTGTCATCATGGTGAAGTAAACAAGCCTGCTGCATTTGAACCATACTCAAAATAAGCATTTCTATTGGTTTAAGAGAGTGCCTATTGATCATCAATTCTTTCTTTAGTAGTTATAAATAGTTTCCTTATTTCCTAATCTTATTGATCAAATGATCAGTAAGATTAGGAATACTCTATGCACGTATTGAACCATTAACCCTTTGCACTCCCATGTCAAGTGTAACTCTGCTTACAAGCTGGTATCAATGTTAATCATGTCAATCTTCACTTGATATATGCAGTACAAAGGGTTAAAAATTTCAGTGATCTTGATCGATTAAAATTATTGCCAGAATTATGGAATTTGGGGTCTGGATTCTTTTCTAATTGAAAGACTAACTAGATTTTACTCATTTAAATTTTGTACTAGTGCCTAGTTACCACTGGTACTATTCATTTCTGTATTTACTACTCTAAATCATCATTAATATGTAGTAATTGTCTTCTATGTTTTCAATAGTTTGTGTCTATTCTTTTATATCTTTTATACGAGCATTGTACTGAAAGGCTTGTGGCATAGAATAATTAATTTAACTGAGTTTTTCTCTCTTTCACCATTATGCAAGAAAGTAATTTCTATCTACTGGGAAAAAATCTGTGAAATCTATTTGATATCTTCTATTTATTTGAAGAATACCTACTTTTTTGATGTGCTAATTAATTTTCTGAAAAACTTTATATTCTGCAACTCCTAAAGCATGAAATACCTAGTTCCTGAAATACTGGTGTAGAAATGGAAGCCTACACGATAATGATCAACCCAAGATTATTTTGAAAGAGTAGAAGTTTTAAGAATGACCTGTTTAGGTAAAATATCATCTTGCCATCAAAAGCCTAATCTCTAACTGGCATCCTGTTCCATGGTAAAAATTGGCTTTTTGGATTAGATCAATTTGGTGCAGTGCAAGCGTGTTAAATTGGGATAGGGGCCACTTGGTATTCAGTCATGTGATCTACTGGCTTCAACCTCAAACAGGAGAGTAAACAGTTGCTGGAGTGGAAGGCCACTTCCCTTGCCACCCTCCCTCCCACCACTCTTTAAACTCTAAGCCCACATGACCACAGCCACGTTTTAAATGGCTCCATCTCTGGTGGTCAAAGCCTTGGTTGCAAGAGAGGAGTTCTACTCATTTTCCATCACATCCATGTTATGTTCCTCCCATGTTATGATAATATTTTAAGGTTTTAGTTCCAATTTGGTTGTGAATCGTAATAACTGTGATCATGTTTCAAATGCAACAAATTAGTGTTGTGAGGAAGAGCTGTCCTACCAAACTGACTCCAAAAATACTGTATCTGCTCATTTGTGTTACGAGATGAAGGACACCTATTCTGCCACGAATTGAATGATTTGTATTTAAGTGTCTATTCAAACAAAATCTGAACTGCATTCGGAAGAATGTCTTGGTGTGCCATGGACTGGAATAGAAATTAATAGGATTTCTCTTTAAAGAAATTTTTTCTTAACTTGTGACCTAATGCTTAATAAATTAAATTGTCTCAACTTAAAATAGCGATAAAAACAATATCAACAAGAAAAGATAATACATCCTCGGACTGAGTAAAATATATTTTAAATTTATAGGGATTGAAAGGAATTAATAATCTTTGAAATAATGGTGGTGCTGTGCAGTTGAGATTTGATACTATTGTTATCTCTTGAGGTAAAAGTAGAATTAGTTTCTTATACTCTGGCCACAGATTTCCCTTGCACTTGTAATCAACACTTCTTTGGCAGGATCTTTAGAAATATAGGTGATCATGCCAACAAGGGGCTTTCACAATCCTGCTACTGTGGATGCAGTCTTACTTATCCCTGTTTGGAAAATATAATGTGAGGACATAAAATGCAGTACCTGAAGCCTTCAGATGGGATGTTAATCACGATCTGTTATTCCCAACGTGCCTTTCACCATCAGTCATTGATCCCCATGCCCAATATTTCCCCTAGATTCTTTTTCTCTCTGAGTCCAATGAATCACATGTTGAAGGCTTATATAAAATATGAGGTTAGAGCTCAATGGTGTACAAAGTTATATGGTGAGTAGAATCTCACATTCAAGATAATTCACCTGTCCTTAAGTTGCCTCATACTCTCCAGGCTGATCTTTTTCTCCAATAATCGCATGCTGGAAGCCCAGAGGTATCAATTTGATTTGAACTAGCCAATAACAGTCGCACACTTTCCATAACATATACATGCTAATTATCTGTCTACTTGAAACTGATATCGTTTTGAAGTTTCATATAATTTTCTCATGTTATGTTATACTAAGAGTGAAAATTTGATTTAGCACTCCTTAATTTGATGTATTTTCAGTTTTGTTTCGACCAAACTTTATGTAAATAATGTTAGTATTTACCCAATGTCATGCTTCTTCAAATGTTTGCTTTCCCCTAATTTTTGCCTGATGTTTTTAGTCTCAATTTCAGCATCTCATTTAGTTATGTATTTTTTAGTTTTCTCTGTAAAAACTTGAGGGCTATAATAAGAGTTTACTACTTGTACTTACCCAAAGAATAGGCTTTACATTAAAAAAACAATTTTATGAGTCTTTTTGGCTTGCTCAGCTCAGTGTTTTCATTTGTGTACAGTACCATTATCATTCTGTGCAAATCAACAAAATTGGCGCACTGATACA
>LYUA01002073.1:267650-282644 GCA_002093875.1 Calopteryx splendens | reverse complement strand
AAAAATTCACAGTGTAAAAATCATTCGCCTGAACCGGGACTCAAACCCAGATACCTCGATTTCCTGAAATCAAGGGTTCCGGGTTCGAGTCCCAGTTCATGCAAATGATTTTTACACCGTGAATTTTTCGCATATGTATCCAAAAATAACCTCCAGATGGTGATACAATATCCTTTTCTGTACCATCTCCCACCCCTCTCCATCCATGCAAGTATCCAGATGTGGTTGCCGCTCTGGCAGGGGCACAACCCTGGATTATTTCAACCAATTTTTGTGGTCTGTTAGCCCCCTCCACCCCAACCGCTTCTTCTCTTTTGCTCATTTTCTTTTCACACTTCTAACTCTCCCACTCTATTCCCTCCCTCCTCTGTGTGGACTATATATTTTTTTCTCTAGCATCCCTTCGCTGCTCATGGTTATTCCATAGTGAGGTGCAATGTATCATGCTGATTAAATAAACCTCTGAAAGAATAAAAGATGTTATAGTCCAAAATGAATGTTTTATATGCTTTTCTTTCATATCCCTCACCCCAAGTAAGTCTAACTGTTGTAGCGTAATGCCTGCCTAGGTATTAGGAGCCGTACTATCATATGCATATTTTAAAAATTTGTGAGAATTTTGAATAAAATCAAGTTTAGAAAAAAAATGTAAATATTTTTGGTATTTGGGAAACATTCGATAAGGTAATTATAAAATGATTAATGAATGAAAATTATCAATATGGACTTATGTCAATACAAATCACCCATCCTTAGGTTGCATCCTAGAGAATCAATTCAGATATACAACAATTTGAAATTATGTACTTCAAGAGCTTTTTGTGTACCAGGCCATGATGCATGACAACATGAATTTCTATATGTGATTTCTTTTATACAAATGAGGTGCTATTGTTCTAGTGCAAGAAATCTACTAGTTTAGGTTACTGGTGCACCGAATTTCTTCTACATCAAATTTAACTTTTTGCTGGATATACTGAAATTTTATTACCTGTAATTCTGTAAAAGTTAGGGAAATCAAGGAGTCCAGAACTGTTGTAATATGTAGTTCTTTTTCTTTCTAACATTTCCATATTATAAGCCTAGTTTATTATAATTGCCACTATTATAATATTTGATTTCACCCAGGGCACAAAATCAAAATACCTTTTGTGGCCCCTGTACATTGCTAATAGTTTTGTTTTCATCACTGCAACATTTGTATGCTTAATTCCACAAGTTAGTTTTTGGCCAGCAATAAAAGTCCTGATGACGACACCTAACAAAATATGTGCTTTAGGCTTTAGGCACCATTCTCATATCAGTGAATATAGCAAAATTGGTTTTCCATTGCTCCCATTTCAGAGGCAAATTGATGTCTACCGCCTGCAGCCAAATTCAACCTACATATTCCAAATCTGGGCCTCGAACACTCTTGGGCCTGGAAATGTGACCGAAATGGAAGCTAAGACGTTGAATGATGTTGAAGAAATTGGTAGGTTGCATTCATTTCATCTGACCAAATTAAGTTCCTCTCTATGTCAATTTCTATATACAAATAAATGAAGTCTGTTTGCTTTTCATCACAGTAAAATGATTATGATGAATGCAATCTTGATACTCATATTGATGGAAAGTGGTTAATTTGTGGTCAATGAATGATTTCAGAACTTGCACGCCATCTTTTGGAGGGAGCAGAAGAGTTTGACACTAGAGTATGGGTTGCTGCAGTTGCTGTTGTTATGGGAACCTTGCTGATGCTTGCTGTAGGAACTTGTTATTTGCTCTATAAAGAGTGCCAGACTCCCAACTGTAAGTACATAATTAATCTTTTTTGTTCACTGCCTAAGTATATTTTCCTCAAATGTCACCATTCTCTGCTCATTGCACTTTCGTGTTAGAATTATAATTAAAAGTTTAGAATTTATGTCCAGAGAATTATCTAGTGCATGTCTGAAGATAATTTTGGCATTGTATCTCTGCATTTAGAGTTATAGAAAGTTAGAAACATAAGAAATTCCATTGATGGTTTGATTTAACTATGTTCAGTGTGGTGTGGTGGAAAAGCATTTTGTAAAATAAAGAAGCCACTGTTTGCCCTGGTAAATCTGCATGTTTACCAGATGATGATGCCCATGCATCAAAATGAGCATTGTATAAATTATAATAAACCTATGGAAAGTGCAAACTGTTTAATTTAATTTATATTGATGACTTGGTCAATTAAAACATGGACTCCATTGGACAAATCAGTGCTCAATCTTTAAGCCAGGGTAGTGTGTTTAAGGAGTTGTGTAAGTAAGTTGTCAAGTAAGCACCATCTTTTCATTGTTTGGAATTGTGATCCCTGGGCACTTGTGGGTGTATGTGTTGTAAACAAGTTGAGTAAAGATGTATACCTGGAAAATTAGTCAAATTTAATTTTGATTAGAGTGAACATGAAGAAGCAGGGGAGTTAATTAAAATGCCTGTATTAAGCTTTGGAAGAAAATTCCTCAACAAATAAACTTGATTTAATGATTTGAAAATGCTAATTGTTTTAATATGATAATTGTTTTAATGATGATAAAACTGTATGTGGGTGCACTCAATTTATTGGTTGGTGAGACTGCAAGGAGGAAAATATACTGGCAATCCAACTGGTCATCATCATAGTGTATCTACCAAATAGAGGTATATTTGGAAAATTATCCCTCTTCCCACCCCTTTCAACATCCCATTTTCTCTGTTATATCCTAAAACCACTCTTCCTGCATTTTTTTAAATTCCCTCCCAATAACTTTCTTTTGTACTCAACCATTTATAACACATCCCCTGCCTTATTATTTATTTTTTCTATTCTTCTGGCTAATTATTGCTTCCTTGTCTTCCCACAAATGGCCTGAGTACAGTACTTACATTTCTTTATATGTACTTATTTTTTCTGCTCAACCACGCCAACCGAAAGAAATAGGTTAATTGTAAGTGCCCCTGGGGGAGTGTCTATTACTACCTTTTCCTAATTTGCTCATTGAGGAAATTAATATATTGCTTTGCTTGATAAAATTTATCCCTAATTGGGGAGAAATTTGGCACATAATTCTGATGAGAATAAGTATGAGAGGTTAAAAGTATTCTTTTGTAGGTATATTTGCTTATTAACAAAACAGAATAGACTGGAGGGATAGAAGACATACGAAACCTGTACATAACTCCAGCTGCACTAGTGAGTCTAGTGGATAGAGAAACAGGATTGCTAGTAATTAGCAGGGGGTAAGGCAGGGTTGTCTTCCTGGCATGGGAAGGACTGGAGGTAGGAGTGAAAGTAGATGAAGAACTGATGAAGCAATTCAGATTTGAAGACAACCAATCTAAAGTTAGACAGTCGGTCAAGATACTGAAATCAATGTTGAGTAAATTACAAAATCAGGAATGGGATGAGAATGACCCAAAGGTAATGAGGTTCTCAAGAAATAGGATGACTAAGATAAACATAAACATTTTGGGGCATACACTTGAGCAGATAAAACAGTTCGCCTATTTAGGAAGTGTCTTCGTCAAAGGAAGTAACATAGGAAGTACATAGGAAGGCAAATTTTTGGCAAAGAAGCTTTTGTAAAGAAGATGGAGTTGATTACAATTTAAAGAAAAGATTAGTAAAAACCTTGGTGTGCAATGTAGTACTGCATGGCATAACAAGTTGGTCATTGAGGCAGATTGGTAGTTGTGGGTTTGGAGACTTTTGAGATGTGGGTGTGGAGGAGGATGAAAAAAGTGAAATGGAATGAAAGGAAAACAAATGAAGATGTTCTAGGCTTGGTAGGAGAAGGAAATTTCTAGGGATACATCCAAAGAAGACAAGAAAAGTGGATGTAGAGTTTACTGAGTGGCGATGGATTGTTGAAGACTGTGATAGAGGGGAGAATGTTGGGTATGCTCGGCAGAGCCATGAAAAAATTAGGCATGAAGGGTGGCAGAAAGTATGTGGAATTGAAGAAAGGGTTACTATAGTTGTAGGTTGTTGAGATGCTAGTGTTGTGCAGAGGTGTCCATCAAAATCCCTTACTGGTAGGCTACAATTAAAAATAAAAACAAAAAAGAAGTCATAAGTAACAAAAGTAGTGGTAGTAGTAGCAGAATGCAAAAATGCTCATAGGAAACTACGATACATAGCAAAGTGAGAACTATAAATTACTTTGCCCTATCAATACATTTTTAGATTAAATTCCCTATCAATGCATTTTAGTCATTAAAAGTAAGGAATTTCAAAGCTATGCATATTTAGTAGCCTAGTTAAGTGTTGGCATGTTATGTATTTTTTAATTCTGGTGTTCACCTGCTTGCAATTTAAAGGAGATGGTTTTATTTTAGGTCAGTTCTGTACCAGGCATAAATATAAAGTTGTGCAAAATGATTTTGTCCGAATTTCCATCATCGTGGTCTTCACTGAATTTGTAATTTCAATCGCTTCTTAGTATTTCCCTAGCAAGTTCAACTTAAGTTATTTATTTTACAGTGCCCAGCATGTTTTTAATTTTATTCTAAATGTTTTGAAGTCATTTAGTATAGTAGTTACTTATATATTTATATTACTGCAAGTACATAATTTTGTTTAGCATTTATTTATGTAATTCCATTGATTAACATTATTTGTTCAGTGTGTACTCTGGGTGGTTGATTCCCAAATCTCATTTTGGATCTCCTACTCACTAAAACCATTGAAAATACATAACTCTGTGTTCATTTTTGAACTGATGTTTTACAGTGCAATCAGAGGACCAGGAAGTGATAGAGCTTCTGCCTAACATTATACTAAACCCGGGATTTGATTCGGATGCTGAAAGAATAGAACCAGATGAAAACTCAAATGATCAGATGGCCTCTGTCATCAACAATAACACAGTTATTCAGCCTGCAAGAGTTTGATCTTTGTATGTTCATCCAGAGTTGGCCTAATGCCTAGGTGTGCTAAGTTGGTGATATCATCTGGGTGTTAATGGAACAACAATGGAGCCTCTTTGCAACTACAAGTATAAGTCTTTCACTAATTTGGAGACCGTTGAAATTTGATATAACTGGCTGTTTATACAACATTAGCCTCATATCTTAGAGTAATGATCATTCAAGGAATCAATAGAATTCTGCAGGAAGGCTAAAGTTTGTGAAAACATTTTTGATTACTGTTGTAATTGTGGAACTGTGTATGTTGCAAAGGGTTACAAGGTCAGATTTACATCGGATTTTGTTGACCTCTTTTCCTATTGTATTTCCAATGATGATTAATGATGACTGACTGTGAACCATATAATATTGGTTCATATTGTAATAAGAGATATGACAGAGAGTAATGGGAGCTGGTTTGCATAAAGAGGTGTTGTAAAGGCAGACGTGAGAGTGATTCTGAGTCAAGCATTACATTTGAATGTGTTTGAAAACAAAATTATTTGTCAAGGATCTGATTTTCTGCTAAAGCTGTGTTATCTTTTTTAAATAGTTTAGGTGAGACAATTAGTCTTGTCTTTTTGAGGCTCTAGGCACCCAGGAACTCTGTGAAAAAGAACTGTATCTTGGTTATTGTTGAAAATTGTCACAGTCCTTGGGCTTTCAATCACTCAATGGTTAGTGCTGAAGTACTTCTAAAGTATCCACGAAATTCATCGATCAAGTTTCTCTGTTTATTTTGATAAAGAACATTCGCTGTCTGTGTGACAATATTGTTGCTATCATATAATTAAATTCAAACAAAACTGATTTAAATGAACCAAATCACTGTCAATAAAAATAACAATTGTGAATTCATGGTTCAACAACATATATTTTTGTGAGTATGTCTTTTTTCTCTTAAACACATAACTGTCTCTTGTTTATAGTGATGAAAATATTTTCAACACATCAGATAATCTGCCGATACTTGTCATAGACTTTTGAAGTTCTTTTTTTCCGGCATTTTTTTAATTTTCCCCGTGTGGATTATTTCACCACACAGCCTGGGAATGATTCATCCATTTTGATTGAACCATTGCTAAATGTTGGGGGCCGAAAGTGAGATGACGAGGTGGCCGGTGAAGGCCCTTGTAATTCCTATGCCTTGTATGGATTAACTTGCCATTAGTGAGAAACACAAGTGTTTTTATGTGTGTTTCAAGAAGTAGTTGCTTTGCTAGGGATTTTAGGGACAACATAGCGCATATTTTAACAATACATGTATTTTTATTATAGCCCACTTGCTTTTTGTTGTGATAACTCGTGGGTTTATTGTAAGTTGTCATGTATCAGGACTCAAGTGTTGTGATGCACATTGATAGGTTGTTGGTTTGCCTCTGCCTTCATGTGCAATATTATTTTAGCTGTTCTTCAGGTCCTCTTCTATTTTATCGGGGCCGGGGGTATTATCCTCCTCCCATTGTTGATCACTTATAATCGTATAGTTGGCTCACTCTTCTTTGCCGAATACAAGATCTCTGTTTAGCTGCCATTGATACTGTCGTGTCTTGTTATTTTGTACAAAGGGCTGAAATGTGACAGTCGGTGCTGCTTGTCACTTGCCTTAGCTAGATTCACATTGACCCCATGCCTTCCAATAGCTCTTTGTTTACCCATTTGCAAAGGTCGATCTTAAATGTGCAGCCCCATTTGAAAAAAAGGAATGTTGTTCAATGTCACTTTATTACTTACAAAAGTGTATATCAGTTTCATCAGGGAGACTCGATTCATTCCAGTCTTTTCAAGTTTTTATAAGAAGGATGAATTTGTCATCAAGTGGATTGTTAAGTATACAACAGAAGCCATTCCTATTGATACTGTGAAAATGAATTAATTAAGTATCAATTTTTATTGTACATTTGAAGTTTAACTATAATTGTGATTTATTTGAATGGGTCTCAAATCAGGGCCCATGTCTTCACTTGGTTGTTGTTCATGTGTTGCTGCTGACTCTTAGAGAAAGTTGTTACTATATAAATTGTTTTCCTGGGAAATGGATTATTTTGTTGCATAATTTTTGGGGACTTCGCCACCTTTGGAACTTTTGCTGTTATTGCTTACAATTTACTCAATCAAAGTGGTGGATTTTAAGGAGACTTGGATTTATGTTATGTTTTAGGCTCTAATGAGTTTTTTTTAATAGTTGTTCTGAATTTGCTTGAATATCATTTTAGTGGTTAAGCTAATGTCATTATATGCAATCAAATTTTATTGTGGTTATGTTATTTCTTCAAACTTTTTTGTAGTGTTTTTCTCATTAACAAATGCATTATTTTTTTAGTCTAAAATAAATGTATCATTCTGTGGCTGCTAGGTAGGAAGACTTTATTTGATGTGCCTATTGCCTAACATCAATAAGTTTTTATGTATGTAACTACATTATTAATTTTTTTGGTATTTACTTTTATGCAATGTCACAGTTATGACATTTTTTTTAAATTATGATGTATAAGGTGCTTTTTGTTTTACACATTTGACTTATATTTTTCTAGTAAACTGACAGTTGACAAATATTGCTTGGAAAATCATCAGATAAATTAAAGTGTACATAATTTTAGTGGGTAAAAGGTTGTGATTAAAATTTTGGTGTGATAAATATAGTAAAAATCAAGGTTCTAAGAACTAACATGCCTGTCATACCTCTCTCAGTCAACTTGCCTTAAGATAGTGAAGTAGTATTTGACAATTAATACATTTGAGATATTTATGAATTGGTTGTTATAGTTTTTTTAAAGTTTTCTTTACAATACATCTTGCAAATAAAGCTGAGAGAATGCTGTATGTTTGCTTTTCCTATTTTAAAATAATTGTGATCTCATATGCTTTATGCATAGTGTATTTATTTATATTAATTATTTATTTAAAAAATATATTTTTTAGGAATACATCAGGTTCTGAACTGCCAATTTATATTCCTCCCTTATAAATTATTGTTTTAAGTGATTTTTTATGAAATTAGATTGTGATTAGGTACTGTCCTGTGGTTGAATTGTTTTGTGTATGTATGTTCATATCCGTAGCTACTACCCAGTGCCTCCATATATGAGTTCTACCATTGTTGTTTTTTTATTGATGAAAAAGCAAAAGAAAACCACACCAAAAGTGAATGCTTTAATATTGTTGTGAATTGCATGGGTGGACTTGAGTCCAAGAATATCATTTTTTCACAACCAAGCTGTGTGCTTAGTATTTTGTACATGAAAACCAAGCTAGTTTATTAGTGCAGGTTAGAATTTTGTACACCTACTTGTTCAAAAATGATTTTGGACTATATTTATGGCATTTTTGAAAACTCCTGATTCATAATGGTTGTGTCTGTCACACTTTCTTGTGGCGTGAAATTGGTTCCTCAAAGTTTACGGTCTAGGACTAAATTGCATGAGAGAAGTGTGGGATTCTTACCACTACTTTCCAATAACATTTCAGCACATGCCATTGCAAATTAAGGCCATTATCAGTTATGCAGGAAGGCATCATTCTTTATGTTTACTGTTTGTTCAGCATGAAAAGTTGTGACAATGGGCCATCATAAAATTTTCCTTGTTCTAATCACTTGTGCATGCACACAGAGCACTTAGAATGAATTGGATACACATTAACATGATTCTTGTGCTAATTATTAATGGTGTTTTTTTTCATCTGATATTACCATGGATAGAAATTTTCTGACCAGCCTGGGAATTATTTGAAAGTGAAATTGATTCAATCAACACTCATCTTATACGCAAATTGATTATGTACTCGTTAAAGTGCATACTCTTCATCCAGTTTTTGAAACTCTTTGACCATGTTAGCAACTGTCATGCTGAAATAATTGTCTAAAAGAAGTAATTTGTCATGTCATTTTGTTATCTCTATGTCTGTTCATGCCATAGCTAAACTGTACATTCTTGTAATTAGCTCTATACAATGCTTAAGCCAATGAATTATTTTCTATCTTGTCATAGTTTTATCTATCCATGCAGTACGAGTAATTTGGGAGGCCCTTACAATGTCTTTACTTTGATTTTCTCTTCTCCTCTTTCCTGCCTATGAAATGCACTGTTTTGGTGAAAGCCATCTCCATAATTGTACCCAGTAAGGTTGAAAAATCCTGGGGAAACAGCTGATCCATAATATCAAGATTTCAAAGCTTAAATGAGAATAACTTTCTCTGGAATAATTAAAAAATCATGAAACTTGATAGGTCATTGAAAGCTGCTCTCTGTATCAGGTTACATACAAAACGGCATATTTCATAAGTGGTTCTCAAACATTTTTGGTTCACACTTCCTTAGAGAAATTGACAAAATCTTTAATGGCTCTCTGAGTGCAAATTTTGTAAGGTATACTGTATGATTGACTATAAGTCATGCCTCCAACTAGCATCATCAGCTATTGTTTAGGTTAACTAGGAAAATTATGGGGATATTTTTGTTAACATTCTGCAGACTTCATGCGTTTTATAGGTTGGAACTGGTAGATTTTCAATTATTGGGTTCTTAGGTGATGTGTGTAATGTATTAAATGGGGGATGAATTTGAAAGAGAGAGGAGATATGTAACTTAAAAGCTCTATCCTCTTCACCTCGTCTATCTATAAAACAAATTTCAAGAGAAAGATCTACATAGGAGTAATGCATTATAGCATTTGCTGTGTAATTATTTAGTGGTTAAATCTTTCCTCGATGGCTTTTAAGGTACTAGTTTCTCCTTCAAAAATTAATATATCTCTTTTTGAATGAGAAAATATTTTTTGTACCCAAATTGGTCTGTTATTTTCTTGTTTGTAACTTTGTCAAGGGTATGCAATGATGGCTGCAGGCTGTTGTTGCAAAAAATTCCTCAGAGAAGAGTAAACAGAGACAAAAGGCATATGAGACTGATGAAAAAAAATGTGAAAAAGTTAACCATGTAAATGTTTTGCCCAGTGCACGAGAGATACTCAGCTACTTGAAAAAATAACAGGGATTTGTTTCTTGGTAGGAATACCTTGCTGTAAATAGGAAAAAAAGGAGTAGTTCTCTGCTTGGCTGATCCAATCACCACCCTTGCCCTCCTCCCTGCTGCAAGTCACTTGCACAATAATGATAAGGTTGTGAACCAGGTGCAATTTTTTTTATGCATGCCGTATTGGCCAAGCAACATGTGTCTTGAAAGAAATAGGGGATTACTTAAGGAAATGTAGCATGTAAGCTTAGTATTTATCTCACTACATCAATGTTGTTTTAGTTCCTAATTTTAAATTAATTCACTTTAAGCATTACATTTAGAGGAAATGTGTTGAGTGATTGTACTTGTGGCAATGTTTTACAGTTTCCTTGATTGGACTTTATTAGATGCCAGTGTATAGATATGCCTATTGTTATATAATACTTACATCATTTTCTTTTTTATGGGCAAATGGATGCAACTGTTAACATGTTTGAGCAATATATTTTATTATTTGTCACGATATTCAGCCAGTGTGAAAAAATTCAGCAGATGTATTCTTGCTTAATAATTCATCCAATCAAGTGGCTGGGACATGTGTTCAGAGAGAAATTATGTGTAGCAGTTAAAACTGCATGAGTTATGTATTTGTCATTTGGTAGTCATTTTGCAAGTCGGTGATATGGATTTCATAATTTTTTGTAATTTTATTTGTTACAAATGTTTGATAATAGCAATGTCTTGAATTTTGCAGAATCACAATAAATATAATTTTTGTATAGCAGAATTGACTTTTCATTGGAAGGTAACTGCATTGTGATAGCTCCTCGTATACATTGACTAATCATCGAAAGCTTTTTCTCACCGATTGAATTATTTTCATGTTCAATTAGGGTAAATTTAGTTTATCCAATGTCTAATCAAATTATTCATTTGTTCAATTATTTTAACTTTTTACAGTGGCAACCTTTAATCAAATAGCTACTTTCACAATTATGGAGGATAGTTATACTCCTGTGTATTATATAGTATGGATTTAGGAGCATAATTATTCCATATTTTTTTCAAAGAAGGGTAGATGTATGCACACACAATGAACCACTCCATTTGCAAAGGTATAAATGACTCCATTTATTTTGCATTTAATCAAGACTAGAGGAGAAAAGTACAACCTCTCTTTGATTAAGATGACTACACATAAAACACTGACTAGTGACACACTAATAATATCTTCCATATACAATAAGAACATGAGCACACAATAAATATTTGTTTTACAAATTATTAAATAAATATATTGTAACAAAATATATCGTTTTTCAAACTAACTGGTGTCACATTGAACCTCCACATGAGGTACAGTGAAATTCAATTGCCCTCCCCAAGTTGGCATTTCCATGCCACAAAATGATATTAATGATAAATTTTTGAACACATGTAGTAGAGCATGACTAGCTGAATACTGGGTGACTTGTGTGTTGAATTTGATGGTGGGATATCTCTTAGTGCATCACTGAATTTTAATTTTTTCCATCCATCCAAATTTTAAGGCAATTCACCAATGCATTTTAATTTTTGGGCATATTCCAATAAAATTGCAATCATTATTGTTCAAATAATGTTGAGAAATTATAAATACTTGGGCCAAGTATGACATGACCTACTGTAACAGAATGAATAAATTATTCTATTGCACCAATACTAATACTTATCACAATATTCTTCACTGCTACTATATTTTTAAATTAACAGAGGCATTTGAGAAATTTGTAAAGACTAGAGTTATTTATCTTAATTTCTTTAAGTACAGGGAAAAGTTTGGTTATTTTCTAGCGTCAATATTTGTAAACAAATACATACTAGAATCAGTAAATTCTGTATAAATATAACTCAAGATGCTTAAGTTATCAATAAATGATGTGCTAGATCATAATCCACTCTCATAACTCTTTATGTGAGATCACCAAATAAATTACTTATAAACTAATGATATATGCAATATAAGTAATAACTACTCTTGGTATGACTACAATTTCTACCATATTAAGTAATCACATTCTACTGATGGTTGGAGTTTCCTCCGAGCTACCAACAACAAGTATATAATGTGGACTTGGCCATTAAATTGCAAAATACCCTGAATTAGGTGAATCAATGAATTTGGCACAAATCACTATATATGTAAATACTGATGCACCCATTTCATGACTAACAACTAGCTATCATTAACCAGGAATTTCACTTGAATATATGAATCACTCACCAGACAAACACTTGGTGTAGGTGAAAAGTTAAATGTTTCATGACTCTTATCATATTACCATACATTCTATATGGCATGTCAGTCACTGTTATCATAGTTAACTTTTAAGTACTGCTCTCCTTGATAACTAACCACATTACAACAAGTGTCACGTTCACTCACAAATGTAGCTTATAGACTAAAAGGATACATAAATTTTTCTAATAATTTTCATATCTTATAGAACTGTCAACAAAATGCGACAATAAGTTATCAATCTAGTATGTACAAAACAAATGATTAGTTAAACTTTAAAGTAAATTACAGATTTAACCAACAATTCAAGGTCATTTTCATTCTCTGAATGCCAATCGTATGACTGCTGAACACCTTAAAAAGCTCAAAAACTGTAAAATGTTGGATAAATTAACATTATTAAATCTTGATTGCCTATAAACAGCTCACATCAAGTGATTTATATTTCATAAAAACCAATTTGCCCCAGGGCTTAGGACAAGATTTTATTTTTGGGCCTTCTGTGACTAGGGTGATGCTGGAAAACATTCCATTGGTGGGGTAAAATGAATTCTCCATTTGCAAGTGCACTTTGTTCAAACATGGGAAAGAAATTAAACGTCCTTGCTTCCATTGTCAATTGGAACATACACAACCATTCTGCATGGCTCAACTTCAAGAATTTCATGAATGCAATGGAAGAGTGATACAAAAGAAAGCAGGTAAATGTTAAATGAACTAAGCAAGAATCGAAGATTTTGGAGGTAGTCAGAAATATCTACCTCTGAAATAAATACCCACCAAAATTTTGGATGTTCACAGACTGGAAACCTTACAGTATCTAGCCAAAGTAATTGGTTGTGTTTATTAAAATGGTAATAATAAATATTAAATTTCTTTCAATGATATGAAATCCGTACCCTTAATGGCAACCTTATTTTCATAAAAATTTTCCTGTTTGAATGTGAGGCAATCACATTGCCATAACAAAAAGACACTAGGAGAAACATCAACTAAAACACATACTTCTGTGTCTCCAAACAACAAACATGCATATAACAGATTTTTAGAAATACATCAATCTTCGTATATATATTGTGTATAAATATCCAAATATTATGCCACTTTGGTGCAAATGCTAACTTAATCTGAACTGATGACCTGGTCTGACATGTCTATGCACCCCTTGGACCACAGTCAATTTGGGGACATGACTGCTCCATCTGCACAGAAACTGATGGGAGTTCTTCAGGAGGTTCTGTTTTGATGCTGACCTCCACTCGGCTCAACAGTTCACTGTAGTCTTGATTAGCATCAGGCTCTATCTTTACTGTTTCATAATTGTTCACAGAATCCGAAGCAGGTTCTAATTTCAGTCTTCTAGACACCATCTTGCTCCAACGGTCCTAAAAGAAATACAGTTAATGAAATAAAAACCTTGATCGAAACAAGCATCAGTTACACATCTTTAAAGTAACTAGTTGCACTTGAAAAAGAGACAACAGTTACTTTTGATAAAATTTTAACAAGAGAGAGAGGGATGCCATTGGGCACCAAAATGAGGAAATATGATCACAAGTAGTATAAAAAATTGAAAAAAGTATCGACAAAAATTTATGGCTCTGTTTTCAATAGTATTCGACCTCCAAAAGTAGGAAATAGTTGTGCCAAAATACTTTCTGAAAATAATGAGTAGATAATTGGTACATTTTTTGAAATGTAAGGATTGCAAGTATAACATACCTAAAAAGTAATTATTTCCAGTACCTAACTCAGTTACTTCCCATTACTGATTAGCTCCCTGCTTAGCTTAAGTTGACAGTTTGGGCTATCATGTAAGTCTCATAAAATGATAATATTTTGAGTAATTCTAGTTGTCTCTCTACTACAAATCTTTATACATTTAATGTTCATCAATCTTCAATGAAAATAACTTTTCCCAACATTTATTAGTCATGAGACTAAACTTTAGCAGACATTTTCAGTACTCTTCCTACTCAGGGCCATGCACAATGTGCATTGCAGTCCATGAGTGTTTAAAAGTGAATCACATTGTGCAGTTAATCAAGAGTATGCATATGGTGATCAATGTTGGACTTCCCACCATTTTTTGTCCAATTCTATTCCTCTAAATTTTCCAGCTATCCTTGGGTGACAAATATAGTCAGAGTTTTCACATTTCCCACAGGTGACTAGATTCCAAAGCAATAACCATGGTGTGCTCACCATTTAGTTCTTAAGGGAAATGTTTGAGGGGTTTTATTTGTGGTACATATTACCATTATCAAATCTCTCATGAGTATATCATTTTCATGTATCAAACACCAATAATTGATGCCTGCTTTAGAATGGGTTCATTCTTATCCTAAAACATTTTAATGCCTAACTTCCCAAGAGAAAGGGCTAAAGAATCAGTTTCTCAATTCATTTAGGCAACCCACTGGTGCCCACATAAATTCATCATACAGGAATATGTGTATAAGAAGAATATTACCTTTATATTGTAGTGGAAAAGGTTATTGTTTCCCCTTTCCTTCTGAATGGTCTTGTAGCTTTGTCTGCAGTTGCACTGTTTGCAACAGGAACGGCATCCTTTCCGCTGCCTGTAAATTAATGAATATTGTTTAAACAGTAATAAAAAGTCACACGTTACAAAAGAAAAAAATTGAATGATACCTTGCTCCTCAGTCATCATATGGTTTGCTATTATTTTACGTATGTGCTACTATTATTATATTAATTACTGCTAAAATGTTATGATGTAATACAGGCAGCACTTCCTTCAACTGTTGGGAGTGCGCACCGCTACCTTTACATGTGCACAATAAATACAAAGGCAGTCAGGCTGCCATCAGTTGCTTACCGGCTACCGAGTGTGTTGTTTCG
>LYUA01002073.1:205330-216385 GCA_002093875.1 Calopteryx splendens | reverse complement strand
TATATATATATATGTGTGTGTGTGTGTGTGTGTGTGTGTGTGTATATATATACACGCAAGACAAAGTTTTAATTTTCATTCATAGCTTCTTAATTTGCACCTTACGCTCCCTGATTTACTTTCTTCCGCGTTCTTAGTTTTCTTTCAAGTATCTTCTCATATTTTCTTCCTTCCATTAATGTCTTCGAGAAATTGCTATATCAATGATTATGTCCAGTGGGTTTGTCCAATACGTGGGAAAAGTTGGGAGGTTATCTTCGCGGTCTCTGTCATGTGATAATTATCACAGCTAAATTGGCTACTCTCGTGCTTCGTGTTTTTCTTAAGGCCAAATTAATCTTCATTGATACATTTTTCTGGATTTCGTTCAATCATCCCTTAAAAGTTTTCTTCCGAAATCGTCGAAGCTTTCACAGTAGACCCCATCGTTTCAATATTTTTGCATTCATTTGCCCTGTTCTTGTGGTGCATGCGGAATACACGTGTTTCATTTGCGACGAAAATTTGGCATTTGCTTTAATTTCATAGGTTAATGATATTAAGCTATTTTTCCAGATCTACTTTCCGAATTTTTTTCTATTCTCTGAGAAGATTTCGTCAACTACTGAGACCTCGAAATTCCCTTCCCTGTCGCATCAAATTCTGATATCAGTAGAGTTAGGATCCAATTTTTCCTCTTCAACTGCATTGTGATCACAGTTTTCTTTTGTTCAGTTCTTTCCCATTGTAAGGTTTCTATAGGTATTTCTATTCCTTCCATCATTTCATTTGTTACTCATATTTAATGAGAATTCTGCTCATTTTTCCCACTCCTGATGGAATTGCAATTTGTAAGACGTTCTCTGAAGATGCTTCTTGTAGCTATACGAACTTCTCAAATTTAAAACCTGATTTAACTTTGTCCTATAATTACCATTTTGCACTTCTATGAGTATTCGTCCAGTCTTCCTTGGCATTTCTTTCTTGATGGTTAATTACCCGTATATCATATTACCTAAGTCGCTGCTGCATTATGGTTCTCGCGTTTTCAATGTATTTTTTTCTTTTTGATATTAGATCCAACGCTTCCTCTGTGATCCACCTGGATTCCTTTTAACAGCTTTCGTGCTTACTACAACTGCGTTGGTATCTAGTCACTCGTTTTTGATTGCTTGTCACCTCTGTATCTTCAATTCATCCTTCCGTATTCCCGCTACCTCCAAATCACTTTAAAAAGACCATCATACGTTTTGCTTCCGTGGATTTTTCCTCCAGCCCGCGATTCTTCATTGTTATTCTCAGTTTCTCTCACTTAACTTGCCACTTCATCATTGCCAAATTGTGATCACTGGCATCTGACGGCCGCACGTGGCTTACTCTTGAAATCTGTAGCTTCGTGAATGTATCTCCGTTCCACCAAAATGTAGTCATTTGGAATCCTCTCGTGCGAGCTGGTGTTCTACCGGTTGATATTCTCCCACCCTCCTATTTCCTCGAAATGTGTTTGCCGCCATTTACCTACGGTACGGGATTCGAACGGTCTCGCTTCTCTTTCATTTTGCTCACCCAGTCTTTTAGTGTCCTCTTGATCGTGTATATGATACGGAACACGTCATAAATTGAAATAAAAATTCAAAATCACAATAAATGATAGGAACACATCGTAAAAACGTCAAAGGCTTTCTTAGTTTTCAAAGTATTCCTCTGAAGGCTATATTATAGTTTTCAGAAAACGTTCAGTTAACCTTTCAATGCTTTATCAGATTCTAGACATTTCAACAGAAAGGGCATCGTATAAGTTTACACCAAAGTCCTTTACTGTTGAATTCATATCTTCGAGGGAGGAGGGGGGAGGTTGGGTTGTATTCTTATTTCGTTTTTATGATTGTCACCGTTTAAATTAAATTTTTAACATTGTTTTTTACCATTAGGATCAAATTTTGTACATCAATTTGGCAGTCATTATTTACAGATAATGAAAATAAAATCCACACGATTCTATAAGTTTAGCGAGGTTCTAATCGCCGTTTTGTATAGTTTTGAACATATCGAGTTTCAGTCCGTATACTAACTATAACAGGAGCTATTCCTCAAAAATTGTTATTGGTATAGCGCCATATTTTTTTAAGCTGCCGAAGTATTAACGTTATATTAGTAATCGTGGTAGGCTTTAAGTGGTGGAAATAATACACTATGATGATAAAATACAATAGTAATTGTCCACATTTGCCTTTATATACATTAATTTAAACCCTGTATATTTATTATGCCTGGAGATAATGCAGAAGTAGTAATTAGGGGAGGCAACCGGCATTTCCTGAGGTCATTTGCACCATTAGGGATAGTGGTGGGTAATAGATGCTAAAGGTAGGATTTACAAGGAGAAGGGTGGAGAGAAAAGGCGATGCATTAGCATTGAGATGCGATGTATTTATCAAAACTAAGTGTGGAAAATTAGTGTTTACATTTGTTATCATAATTAACGTAATGATGCCATTTGTGGTACATGACCTGAGAACGGATGGAGGATGAAAATTATGCTGACTCGAAAAAGATGCCGGTATTTTAGAATGCTGTGCATATCCATGCATTACTACCCCGATTTATGCAGGGGAAATATACTAAAACATCTTCCATTTACAGTCATTATCGGTGAATTTCTCCAGTGATCCTTTCCTTTCAAAAAATTTGGCGATACTATTATGTTTTTTACCTAGTTCTCCATCAAAGCCCTGTAATTTAAGTGTACTTAGAAAGTTTAGTCTAGGTTGCAGTGATTTCTTTATTATATTTGCAAGAGTATTCTATGGGTGACGTGCTATAGTGGACAGAGAGTTCGACTGATTGGAGGGTCCCAGGGTCCATAGCCGGGTGATGATTCTGAATACTTCCAGCTAAACCCAAGGAGTGGGGTTAACCGAGTGCCTTAACTTCCTGGGAAATCATACGCGGTGCATGGAAAGAAACTGCCCCCTCCTACACGTAAATGTGCGAATGTCAATCGCCCTGCGGTGTAGTTCGTGGACCACTCTCACCTATTAATCCAGGCTTCGGGTTGATGACCGAAAGCGAGACTAGCCTATGGTAATTGACGCGAGACTATGAAGGGATGGTTGATTTATGTCAAACCTTATTTCTTCCTCTTGTTTCTCTCTTTCCTACCTCAGTTCTGTAAGGGTACCGTGCGTATCGTATTTTTCCCGACATGAGCGCACACTCATGCGTGCATTTGAGACGTAGAAATCGGCAATTTGATCAAATTAAACGATTGCGGATAAATTATTTCGATACTTATTTATTTCTCGGAGGCCGACAGCCGAGGTTGCCTGGACCATCAAAAGATAAGTGGCTCGGCTAATGAGAGGGAAGTGTGACTGGAACTATGAAAGGCTGGGGGGAGAAACTCTTTGCTCCGGCCCGCGTTCGTTCTCGACTCGCTGCCCACGCCAGCCAACTGCGTGTCTCGTACACACTCGAGGAAGATTTACTGTGACCCACGTGTTCTCGCACATGGCGGAAGGAGAGGGGTCGTTCCTTCCCCTTCCTCCTCTTCCTTATTCGAAATGGAAGCGGGATGCCGCGGGAAATGCTCTCCGCCCCTAATGAGTCTGGCCGAAGGGCGATCCTACTCTTAGGCAGTTGTCGCCTTATTCAATTGTCGTCTTCTCTCTGATAATTCAAAACAGTCTCTTGATTTGGAAAAAAATTGGGTTGCCAGGTTGGCACGTTACTATCTTTTTTATTGATACGAATTACTTACGGACTTAATTCATCTCCTGATTTTAGGATGCAAATTATGTAAATTAAGCGTGTGTGTCTTCCACCGAGTTGTAATTCAATCAAACGTTGAAATTCGAGGCAGAAAAAAATGAAATGACAAAGGCGATGAAATGACAATGGTTTATCAATTGCTTACCGCCACCATATTTCAGTCAATATTTCCTTTAACGTCTTGGGAATTACCTTCTCTGGTACTTTTCAATCCTCAGAATGCATTTTAAAATATTTGGCTTTCTCGGAGACCAATGATGTCAATTATTCATTTGTTGATCCTCTGGCTGATAAATCTGGCTAGCTTTCAAAAATGTTGGATTAAAATTTTCACAAAGATCCAACGATGTCCGATTTTAAATATCTCTGTGTGTAATTTTTTTATTGGAAGATAGACGATAAAGAACATTATGATGTGAATGGACGATGTCGAATTCAAATCGCTAAGATAAAATTAATCATTTGAAAAATCCCTGAGGCAACATTTACCTCAGGGATGTTAGATTTCGCCCCATATTTACAGTGTGTCCATTTCGAAGCCTCCCCTAGCCTCCATATGGCCGATATCTGTATTTGTATCAATATGATGCCAATATTGCTCGGAATACCCGCTTTTCACCAATTCGATATCTTATGTCATCATCATCATCTCTGAAAGCAACGCGAAGGTTGGTTTTTGATAGCTAGAGGGCAGGAGGCCACCCCCGAGCGAAGAAAGCCATAAGGCGTGTGAAATGAACGCATTAACGGTAGAGGACGGGGTAAATCCTTTCCCTATACCACCAATCGGTTTCCCGCGAACTTATAAGGAACCGTAAAATCAAGCCGCTTCGATTTCGAATTAGTTTGTCTGAAGGCATCGTCCGGAACCCAACGGTCAGCAACCGAACGCTTTATCCATTAGGTTACCACGCGGCAGTTTTTTTTCTTTGATGGATTGGAATCGCGAAACGAAGTTTATCGAGTAGGATTTTCGTACATTACTAGTTTTCTTTCGACCTGTTACCTCCCCCTTTGGATTTTTGAAAGTCGCCCCTTCGACATTTGAATCTTAGCGCAGGTCCCTGCCGTTAGTTTTCAGCAGGGCTCATCCGAAGAGTTTAGATAGATAAAATTTCATGTGTCCTTTTTTTCCTTCGGTCTCGGCAAAGGGTTTGGACTAACATTTTTAAATCTGGGAAAGCCCCTCCGTCGGATAATCGTCTCTGGATCGTGCGTTTGTTTGGAGTGGGATTACCAGTGACACAGTGGATGAAGAAGAGAATTTTCTTTTGAATAGAAACGCTCCAAAGTGCGAAAGCTATTTCATTAGTTCCAGTAATAGTAACAGAGTTACACTCCCAAGGTAACAACCACCTTGATATGTCAAGAAAAAAGAAAAATACCATGCAAGAGAGGTAATAAAACGTGGAAACTTAAATTAAAATACTTAAACAGTTGTTTGGTGATTTATAATTTTCACTGGCCACAAAAAACCTCTTGAAATTAATAAATTTGCTAGTAAATAGAAAAAAATATCCTCAATATTGACATTCCTGAGCCTTGTTGTTACTTTGTGGTTAAGTATCATCGCTACATACTAAACGTAAATACTTTGAAATAAATCTTAAAATCATCACCGTTTACAAAAACCACCATATTCGGAAATTAAAATACTTGGTATCGATCTGAAAAAATGGCATCGTTAAATATTGAAATTTAATTTTTATGTTTGCTGTAAGGAATGCATCACCTAGCACGAAACTCGATCGAGAGGAAATGATTTGATATGGTTTAAGCGTGGTGATGGCTGTAGAACTTTATTGGCTTATAAATTCTGGTTTTAAACATGGTAGGTTAGTGCTGACAGGGACAGATATAAATAAATGTAAATATAACACCCTGTGTAAATATAACACAGGGTGTTATATTCGGTTATGCACTTCCTTCTCTGCTAGAGAGATGATATGTTTTTCAGTATCAAGGAATTTAGATAATATCTTGATATGGCGTGTTGCTTGGGATTCAAATTCAATTGCGAAAACATTAAATACGCGGACGTCGTTTTGGAAAGGAAGAGAACGGGCAAAGCTGACACGGGTTCGTTTTAATCGGTTAGTTCGGTGGCCTTAATCGGTTAAGAATCTTGGGGTTGTTATTACAATCTGACCATCTCGATGTATCCGTGCAATTCCAAAATATTTGCTTGGAAGCCAATAAAAAATTGGATTTTGTTTCATTCGAATCGAGTTAAAGCGTACTTTTCGATAACCCTTTTCGATAACACCCGTACTTGATTTGAATACTGTCATGATCTGGTTTCCAGTTTAGTTAAAATTGTTCGTAACTATAGAGAAAGAAAGCGTCCCTGCGATGCTTTCAGACCTGGATAGAGGGATAAAAGGGATTTATCGCTTGTTTGAAATCATGGGAAAAGCTATAGAGCGTGTGGGTTAATTAGTAATATTCTAGAACGCATCACTGAGCAAGAAGGTAAACTAATTATTCGTCGTCCAACTTCTACTTTCTGATCGGACATTGAAGAGTAAATTAGCGGAAGAGATGTCGAAAGCGATAGGTTTGAGGATTCCTTTCCTCCGCGAACGTAATATGACAGCGACAACCTTTAATCCCTGGGAATTTTAATGCATCATCCTAAGTCCGATGATTGATTTGCTACGGCTTTCTATTCCGTTATCATCGCAGATAGGAGCCTATCATTTCCAGAATTCCCAACCCTTTCATCTTAAATCTTCTACTTCAATTAGCGGAAATGTTATCCGATCGCATGATTATTAAGGAAGCGGATCGACCTTCGTTCAAAAGTGGAGCTACAGAGTTAATCCTGAGCGAAGCACCTCAAATACCATTTATAACCGTAAATGAGTAATGATCTCGTATTCCAGCGCAAAGTGTTTACTTTGATAAATGGCCAATTTCATCGTGGCACGTCGTAAGACTTAGCTGGGATGGGAATAGTCATCGCCATTAAACTGTAGGAAGAAATAACATGAAAATACCGTTTAGGGTGTCCTAAATTTCAATACCTATAGGTACGTAATCACCATGAAAAGCTACGCATTCCTTTCAGACCTGGATAGGGAATTGCTGAATCAGAGGGATTTATCGCCTGATCGGTATCACGGGAACATGATTTCGACCTGGCGACCACGGGAATGTGGTGTGTGTATGATGGTGAAAAATGAAATGGAAAGAATCAATTGAGGGCTATGAATCGAAGTCCGCAAACCCAGGCATGAAAAAGGAGTATCAATAACTCTGAAAAATGAAGATATATTTTAATGTTCTAATTTTTTCCTTCTTGTGTTTTGGTTGCCAATTGTGAGAGGAAAAAACGAATCCTAGAGTCTGTCCATTCATTCGGTGGATTACCTCTTTTATATAGTCACTATTATCCGACCTGATTGTGTAATACGAGGCATGGATATTTTTCCCCATGTCGCAAGTCAAATCGATGATGCATTTGCAATGGCTTTATTTCTAGATTGGAGATTTTTGTGTCCCCAAAGATTCCCACCCCAGATTTCTTAAAAATCTTGGCGGTGGTTTGCATCCCCACCGTCACCATGTCCTGCCCGAATCAGTTAGGAAATGTAAACACCACTTTAAAAAATCCATAAGCTTACCAAAAGTATGAGTGTGTGATAAGAGTGACATAATGCGGGGATCGTTGTCATTGACACCCGTGACTCACTGCCCCGAGGCACCTGCTGAACCATATCCACGCCATTAGCATATTCTCTCTGATTTTGAGTGACGCATGCGTTTCAAGTTCTAGATGCCAGCTGTCTGTGGGCGTGAATCGCGGAGGTCTGTTGTAATCGTCCCTCCGAGGACTAGCATGGATGTGAGATGACGTAACTTCATTCATCCTTCCTTTCCTTGATAGAGGGATGAGCAAATAGTCTTCTGATAACGCGCGCGGTCACCCCTGAATGAGACCCTAAATTCAGATGACGAGGGTGTGTGCAAATGTCCATTGGTATTTCGATACGAATATTTGTTACCTGCACCCCCACTCAGGTGTCCTCCTAATCAAATGATATTTATTCGCCTTATTTTTCACTCTCATTTAATGCATCCTTCTAAATTATGTCTGCGTTGGCACGTCACCCTTGTATGGAGAGTGCTGGCTGGTAAGAGGGGAAGAAGAGAAAATGAAGTGATATTTTGAAGGATGCTCGGGAGATATTTGTTAAAGTAAAAAGACCCGAGGGAGTGAGGAACTTAGGGCGAACTGAGTTTTGGCTGAGAGGAAGTTCTTTAAAAGTGCACGATGACCTCTAATGGGTAAGATTACTTGTGACGGTGATAAGTTGCGCCTTGGTCTTCCTCTCAGGGGTTTTCCTTCTGTATGTCCTTCAATGACGTTCCTAACGGATCCATTGGGTCCCAAAGTGCGCCATCTTTTCCCTCTTTCCCGTAGGGTGCTCTTTGACCTTTTCTATTCTTCTGTATTTTCTATGCTTTCGTGTGTCCAACCGTTTGATCCTCAGCATCCGCCTCTAGAACCGAGTTTCCGAGATTCAGTCCCATTTTCCTTAGGTTCGCTTTCTCAATGGCTCCACATGTACCACACATGCCACACGAGTATTTTTGCGAACCTTATCCTCGTTTTCGACTGCGGGTGAAGGATCCGGCTTGGGAAATCGGAAAATAATATCCGGCTGGATTTATTTATTTTTCGATTTCCCAACCTTTCGTTTACTTCATTATCAATCGCTCTCTCTCTCAATTATGATTAAGTTATTGTATTTTTTTATGTTTTAAAGGAATTTTTTTGACTTATCAGCTAAAAAACTGGTTTAATTTAACTCTAAATTGGAAGAAGCTGAAGAAGTATAAATGTTAGTTTCAGCGTTTCATTTCCTCTGGGAAACTGGAAAAAAATCCGCCGTTTATGGGTTAGGCTGAATTAGTCAGGTTTCTAGCTGCTTTCTCCGGACTACATATCAAATCTACGGGTGAAGCAAGTTTTGGGAGAACGGTCAACGGTTTATAAAAGGTCACCACTCTCTTTTGACCTCCCTCCTCGTCTCCCCGCACATCCAACCAGGAAAATATCACCGGAGTTTAAAGAACACATTTACAGCAGCTATCTACCCCGTCTGGGGTCAGTAGGAGAATGATTTAGTCGGCGCCCCCCCTGACTTACTCCATTGCAATGCATATCTATAGCAAAGATCAAGACTTCGGTTCGTTAAAACTGTAATGAGGAAACGCAGAACGTCACACAATTAATACGGGATTTGGGATGGGAACCCCTTAGAGACTCGAAGGTTCACCGCTAGATTTAGCTTGTGAAAAAGATACCAACCGTGTGTTTTCACTGGTGACGTAAAGAAAGTAATCCAACCCCCACTCTGCATGGTAAATTGAGCACTGATGATTTTAAAAATTAAAGAAATAGCCACTTCAGAGATATATTCAAGAATTCGTTTTTTTCTCCCTCGTATCATCGACGATCACAACACAAGGAAAGAGGAAAACGCTTTAAGACTTTTATTCAAAAGTTCACGACATCATTTCATCAAGACTATCTTCATTTACATCCGCACCTTGCCCTTTTCCCTATTTCTTCGTCCCCCACCCCACATGGACCATCACTTATTTTTTTCCATAATTTGAGATCCAATAGAATCCAACACTGCAGAATTAGCAATTTTATGAGGAAACACGTGCGCCCCAGTCGTTCCCCCCCACGGGGCCGTAGTGCATCGGGCTAGTAGGTAATTGATTATTTTCAACGCAAACCACCCGTTTAAGAAGTAAATGGCTCATTCCGTAACTCCCTTGTGACGAAAATTTCGACAGTTGTTGCGCATCTTGCCGTGTCCTTGAGGTATCGCCGCACCTGTGTCCCGTTCCTCAAAGATACAAGTCAACCTATATGCCCTCTAAAAATATTCGCGAAAATTGACTTACAGTTTTGTGAGGTGGGCCCCTGTTATTCGGGCGGCTGAGGCCATGCGGCGAGCCCCTTCCTCCAACACGTGTCATCCTCCCCCGCCCCCTTCCTCCCACTGGAAACTGGAAACCAAGGGAAAGAGCATCGCGCGTTTACATACATTTGTGGTGAAGTGATGTCGTGGATATCTTAATAAACGTGTTTATAACATTCACGTAGCACGCAGTTCGGCCTTAAAACACAGTTTCAGCCCTCTGTCAAAAACCCTAGTGGCGGTTTGCAGGGTACCATGTAGATGTGTATCGATAACTTGAAAAAAATCACGATGATGAGTGGCAACCTTCTAAGGTTCGCATATTGTTGCTTGGGTGTGGATGGGTTACAGTCATCAAACTTTTGAACAAGGTCCTTTCCTTGGTGTCAGGTGATGATTTTCTCCGATGGCACATGCACTGTAAGAAGAGAATTCTATGAAAGTCTTTTCTTTTTCGGTTACACGTTCTATTGAAATCCGAGAAATAACATTAATGTACGTTCAGCGTGGGGGAGGAGCACCCTACTACGTTAAAATCAGTCATTTTGCGGCAATGAATACAATTGGACTTCCAATTCGTAAGAATAAGAGATGGTCTGCCACCCCCTCTCATTCACAGGCCACCCTTTACCCTTTCCTTTTGATTAACGACTGGTGTCCTTACTCCACCTGCCACCCACCCTTGAGGCGGGGTATTGAGTAGTTGTGCGTATATGAAGATCCAAGAGCAGGTATTCTAGTCTTCAAATGTATCAACCGCCCCACACACTATAACCATCGTCACCTATAAAGGTCATCAACTGTAGGATTGGTTTATAGTGACCTTTCAGATTATCCCATCCCTTCGATCGTCACCCACTCTCACTTCATAATCTCAAAAAATATATACATATACTTATATGTATATTATTTCCCGGTTCATTACACCGCATAATGCGCTTCGTGCGTGGAATTTAAATCGCTCGAGACGTAGACATTTCACGCTTTCCTGACTCTCTCTTACGACGGCCTTAAATTCAGCGCTATTTCCCTCGACCGTTCCCTCCGAGGAGCGTGCTAATTTATACCGTTCACCCGGTTGCATGTCCCCGTCGGTCGGGAGGCGATGTACCCCCCCACCCCCCCCACCCCGAGCCTGAATCCGAGTGAATCGGAATACCTCGGAGTATGCGGCGTGTGTAATGGGGTTTCGAACTTTTCCCCTGCGGTGTTTTTTGATGTAGATTAAATAAAAATAAAGTAGCCTCACCTCGTAAAACTGCAAAATTACCGTAAAATAAACACGAAGTTTATGCTTCAATAAATTACGGACTACGGAGTCTCTCTCTCTCTCCCCTAACCCCCCCCCCCCCCCCCCCCCCCC
>LYUA01002073.1:56468-67838 GCA_002093875.1 Calopteryx splendens | reverse complement strand
CGCCCACGTTGTTTGGAGTACTCCCCGTTTTCGTAAGGGAGGCGCGCGGCGAAACTTTGAAATAAAACGCGGAAGGCGTTGACGAGACGTGAAACGGTTGCGCACAGCGAGAGATTTAGCGCAAAATGGGACGAGATTAGCTCCCGAGGGCGCCGGGAGCAGACTCGGAGATTCCCTCAGGAAGGGGGGATAAAGGGAGGAGGAGGGGATTACTTTTCTCGTGGGTGACCATATTATAGCAATGGAAGAGAGGAAGATGCCGTGCGTGGGCGTAGGTTTTTTTTCCCTCAGGTCCTTTCGACGTCGGGCTATTTGCGAGCGAGCTCCAGTGTGACGGTCTCCAACGTTACAGCAGGAAGAGGACAAATTAGCGGCTTGAAATCAGTGACGTCGATGTTTTTAAAAAAATCTCGTTTTCTTAGTGTTAGGAAGATGCGCGAATCGAGACATAAACTGTATTAAATTACAGTTTTTATTACATTTCTGTAGTTTACCATGTTACAGACATATTTTTGTACCAGAGTAAAGCAGGTACCAGGGTACCACTGTCTCTCACTCTTTTATTTGTATGAATTTAACGCTTTCACTATCCATCAAAAAGAGTATGTGTATAGAAAATTGGGATCATTATTGCTAAAAAAAATTTTATCCATCTTTCTTTTGAATCATGATGAATTCTGTCTCAATAACAAGATATTGAATGACTAATATCAAATGACACCCCAGGATTGCAAGGTACTGGTCAGGAAATCAAAATGTTGCCCGAAAATATGATTTCTTTTCCTGGCCATATTTTCCCAATCTTGAAAGCCCAAATTTATTGAAAACTTTCATATGGAACGCAATGTATAGTTCTGAAACGCGATCATCGAAGAGAGAAGGAGATTTTCATGTGGTGGTATGGAGAATAATGAAGGAAATGAAGTGTAATGAAAGGTTGATGAATGAAGAAAGGCTAGGAAGAAAAAGTGAGAAAGTTTTGGGAAAAATTCAAAAATAGCAAGCAGGAAGGAAGGATGGAGGAGATATTGTGAAGCAATGGGATGCAGGAGGCTGTAATGGAGGGGATATTATTTGGTAAGCGAGGTAGGCATAGAATAGACATTTTGGTAAGCTCTAGGGGAGGTAGAAAGTAATTGGATCTGAAGAATGATTTAGTTCATTGTAAATCAATTTTTTAAGTCCAACAATACTTACTTATAAGTGATAAGTTCCTTGGAGGACTTCAGCATACTTTTATAGTTTTTCAGGGTTCAAATAAAGCTTTGATTGCTAGACCACTATTAACCTCTGTCATCCGTGCTCTTCCTAAAGGGACCATTGAATGTTTTTAGTGGTTGTGCGATCCCTAAAGGAACCACAAAGGCACTCATTGTTTTAATTTAGTTTAAAAGCTTAAATTCATTTTCACTGGGTCAATAAGGAAGATTATTCAATATTTACTGATCGAAATTTGGCCATTTAAATGCCCAGTCACTAAGAGCTACATCTTGGATTTAAACTCATCTTTTAAAGGTTAATAAATTGTGATCATGATGAAAGGGAATATCAGAATGGAATCAGAATCAGTGATAATCACAATGAAAGTTCTTTGAATTTCCCCGCATTGTGGCATTAAGGTAGATTTTAAGAGCCCATCTTCAACTCGGACTGGTAAACTGCTGCCAATAAAAATAAGCACAAGTAAAAAAATGTAACTTTCCATGTTTACACCTTTCCTAACTTTGTCATAAAGAATGCCATAGTGAGACACCTCAATATGTTTGCAATTTAAAAAAAATTTGAGTGGTGAGTTATCTTGCCAGAGGTGATCTGTCATAACACACTAGCTGGGCAGCCTGAAATTTGTAGGCTCAAATTCCATCTCAGGCATGGGTGTTGGTTTGATGGTTGATATTCCTCTTATGTTACAATATGAGCTAAGGCATGAGAGTGCTATAAAAACCTACTTCCTGCCAATATAATTTCCAGATTTATTTTAATAGTCCATTCATTGCCAGCAAAATCCTGTATAGTGAACTAAAAGTTCTTCACATTTTTTTGTTAGGATTTTCAAGATATCCCATCATATTACAACCTATTTGTTTTTTTAAGCCCTATGAATGACATCTGAGAAATGCTCTTTGTAACTTCTTTTTATTAGAGAGCAGATGAGGTCCTTTTCATAAAGGTGATATATTTTTACCCTGTCTATCTTCAAAATACACTGTGGGCATGCCAACGCCAAGGCAAGGTTAAAAAGTATGAAATTACTTACAATTTAATATGGAATATCAAAAATGAAGAAACACTTTTTTGTGTATCTTACAAAGTTACCTTCTAATTGTAGCACCTAGGATAACTAATTTAAAATGCTGTTCCTTATTGCCAATAGAAGAAAGGAAGTGGTTAATCTTGAATTATGAAGATTATTATGAGATATTGCATGAAAGAATAAAGAAATCACCACTTACATATTTTATTTTTTACCACAAGTGAGCCTGGACTACTTATGACACTCAACTTTTTCCTTTCCCATATTTTTACAGCTATGCAGTCACAGACACAGCTTACCAGTCTTTGAAAGATGAGGGTCAAGAGCAGTGCATTCTCATTTCAGGTAAATTCTGTACTTTTGAGTGTGCACCCAAATTAGTTTCCTACTATTTCAGTCACCATTTACTTGTCCTTATCTGATTTCAGGTGAATCAGGCTCAGGGAAAACAGAAGCGTCAAAGAAAGTGCTCCAGTTTATAGCAGCTGCATCTGGACACAAGCCAAAGGTTGAGAATGTCAAAGACAAATTACTTCAGTCCAACCCAGTCCTGGAGGCATTTGGGAATGCCAAAACCAATCGCAATGACAACTCTAGTCGTTTTGGGAAATACATGGATGTGGCATTCAATTACTTGGTTTGTGGCAATTCCTTTCCATTCTCTTGTTCACCGTTTCACCAGCTTTGAACCAGCACGTATCAAGTTCTCAAACATTCTCCTCTTTCAGGGTGATCCGGTTGGAGGAAATATATTGAATTATCTTTTGGAAAAATCTCGAGTGGTGCATCAGTATCCGGGTGAGACCAATTTCCATATATTTTACCAATTGATTGCGGGCGCAGATCAGAACCAGTTGGATAAACTCCACCTGAAGAGGAATCTTGACTCCTACTTTTACTTCAGTAACGGGGTGGGTATTGTATTATGATGTTCTAACTTCTTTTATTGCTAAAATATGGGTGCACGTAAATGATTACAGACCCTTTAAATCATTTCCTTTTGGGGCAGCTTTGGGGTAAAAAATGCCTGATTTTAAGTTATTTCAGGAGAACTTACTCCCCTACATTAATTTCTTTCTCTCAGTCCACACACAATTGTTTTGCCTCTGTCACATTCATGCATAGTTTCACACATGCTCTTCAATACCTGAAACTCCTGATAATCCTTATCTAGAATGGGTGCACTCACCCAAAAATGAATATCCACCCTGATTTATTTTTTTACTTCAATATGAGGATTGATTATCTGCAGAGCTTAATTCTTCTCCTTGCAAAGCTAATTCTGTTGTATTCTGGGATAACTTGTCCTTTCTTCCCTCTTCATTTGGTCTGCCTATTTGTCTTCCTCGTTGGGCCTTCCCTTCTATTATGATTCTAATAATTCCATTGTGTCCCAATGTATGGGCAATCCATCTGGGTCTTCTTTTCCATTTATTGTGCTAAATGGCATTCCCCATTTTCTGCTATACTGTATAACCTAAAATCTCAAGTTTAATTGTGAATTAAACAAGGTCTTTCTGGAAAATATTAAAAATGATTGTTATGCATAATAGTTTGTCAGTACAAGCATAGGTGTATTAATTTAAGCCAGTGCATGTGATTTCTCTAACTCTAGTGACTCATTTGCCTCAGAATAATTGCTCTTTTCCCTTATGATTAGGGAATTGAAGTAACTGGATTTCAATTTTAGATTTTATTCATATGGTAATGATTTTCTTACAAATATTACTTGTGTTCTGTGACTAACTGAAAAACGTGTACATTTATAAGAATTTGAATTTTTGATTGACCTATAAGAAAACTCTTTTGATTTTGTATTAATGTTTTTTTTAGGGAAAAGGACCAATGAGCAACCATGAATACGCCAATCAGTTCAAAGTTGTACAAAAAGCTATGAGTGTTATTGAGTTGTCTGAAAAAGAGCAAGATGACATAATGTCCATTGTGGCATCTGTTTTGCATTTAGGGAATGTGGGTTTCACTGAAGAAGAAGGAGTTGCCCAAGTTTTTAAGCATGAAAACATTGAATCATTCTCAAAAGTGAGTAAATACTGCTTTAATTTGGAAAGGGTAATTTTGGGATTGATTGAGTGTTTGTGGTGTGACCTCACATGCAATGGCATTTGTTGCATTCCTGGATAATCAGGGTTTTTCTCTGGTGTTCTGTACTAGTGTGCGATATTTCCACCAATTTAGTCCCAGAATAATGAGGAAGCAGGAAGCAGCAATTTGGTACATATTTTCATCTTCATTTTGCGAGATACCTGATGACCACAGAAGAAAATTTTTTTTACAAATATTTTCTGAGATAGGTACCTATTGAATCCATGAATAAAGTTGTGATTTCCTTTCTCTGGAGTGTAATGTTTTGAAGGATAATGATCTGATTACAACAAATTTAGTTTTGCTTCAATGTATTTCCTTATTTTTCACTAAAATAGCCATAAATTTAATCTTTAGTAGATGAAAAAACTGTTCCCTTTCAGTTACACCTATGTCTGGTTTTTACTGTACCTATAGATATTCACTGTGATTTCAGTTTGGAAAAAAATAAATGCAAAGTACTTGAGAATGTATTTTCATATGTAAAATTAAGCTTTTATAAAAGTTTAATAAAACTTATGTAAAGGCAAGTTGGCTATTTAAGTATTTCAAATTGTGCATAAATATATGACTTCATTTGACCTTATTGATAATAGCAAATCATGTGCAGTCTGTCTCTTAATACTACAGTAGATATAAAAAAACTAGTGCTGGTTTACTTGCATGAATGTTCATTATTTTATTTTATGACTTAGCATTTGTGTTTGTGGTCAGTTTTATATTTTGTTATGCATGTTTGTGTGGAGAAATATGTAGCATTCAGATATTAACTCAACACCACTCTCCCTTTTTCCATGGCGTCATCACAGCTCCTAGGGTGCAATCCTAAGAAATTAACCAAAGCCCTGCAGTACCGTACGATTGAAGCCAGGGGTGATGCAGTGAAAACGCCTCTTAATAGAGACTTGGCTATTTATGCTCGGGATGCTCTTGCAAAGGCTGTCTATGAAAGGCTTTTCACTTGGCTAGTCCACCGTCTCAACTCTTCACTTCATGTGGATGAAGAGAGACATACCAAACAGACTGTAATGGGTATCCTGGACATTTATGGTTTTGAAATATTTGACCGTAACAGGTATGTACCTACTGTTCAAAACTGTTAGATTTCGATGCTGGATCATGGGATGCGTTGAATAAGTGATTAACGCTAATTTCAATAATCAGATTTATTACACAACCAGCATGGTTGAAAACAGAAAATGGAAGTGACAATGGAAGGAAAAAACAAATGAAGGCACTCATGTCAAAGTGACAAAACACTAAATAAAATAGCAGTAGAGATGACACCTAGATTAACAAGAAATACAATCAATTAACATAATATCAACAAAAACTCACATTCCTTGATTAAGCGTTTGGTATAAGAGTTTAATTCAAGCACAGCTTCAACTGTGGGCAAATTGGCTAAAGAGGGGACGAATGGATGCAAATAATTTTTGTTGAGTGTAGGTAATTATCAGTTTTAGCCAGACTGTATGACTGTATTATGTGAAGTATTATTTCCGCATCATTATTATATTACCTGTATTATTGCCGCATCATATGCATGAACACTACAGCTTCAACCTGTGGACTGAGATATAAAGACTGTGAGTCCTGTTGTCAAAAGCAAATAAATTCTGATAGTAAAAACATAAGGAAGAGAACATTCACTCGTGTGCTTGGGTACTTTGTCAACACACAAGTATGACGTAGGAAAATTTTTATTTCCAATTATTGAAAGGTGTTCATTCATTGGACATGTTTTTTCAAAATGTTGATACGTAATCTGTTCAAAATGCATAAACACTTGGGACCAATGGCATTGTAAACAGGCAATAATAATGTAATGAGAAATGTTTACAGATAGATGTCTTAAGGTTTAATTCTTCTGTTACTGAAAACGGAAGCAAGTTTAGAAAATGGCTCAAGTATTAAATTGCTTAAAAAATTAATGCTCTTATCTATATTCTACTCAACATATCTCTTTCTTAGTTCTAAGTTCTTATATTAGGTGCCTATTTCCTTATGACACTATATTCAAAAAGAGATATCCTTGCCTGGCTAGAGTAAGCCTCCCACTTTAATTCAAACAAAAATAAAGTTATTCATGTGCTGTAATATAAGGAAAATTTAAACATGCAGTGACAAATCTACTGCAAAATTAATTGCAAAATAGACTTTCAGAGAAACTAATGAAATATTTATGTTACTCATAATCAAATATGCTCTTCTCTATTCTTCTTTTATTGGCAGTTGTGTATAATTTAATGCCCATTTCTTGTTATCATCCATTAGTTAGACCATTCAACTAATTTACTTATGCACTTCTCTCACTAATTGACAACATTTGATCTTTTTCCAGCTTTGAGCAGTTCTGTATCAACTTTTGTAATGAAAAACTTCAGCAGCTCTTCATACAGTTAACACTGAAGTCAGAACAAGAAGAATATCTAAAGGAAGGAATTGAATGGGAGCCAGTGGAATATTTCAACAACAAGGTTATCTGTGATTTAATTGAAGAAAAGCATAAAGGTGAGGTAGATTTGATTAGTTTAGACACTTGTTTTTCAGTTCAAATTTTCATCAATTGCGCAAGTTGCCTATTGATTAAAGGTCATTCATTTTTTGCAATAAGCATGCAAATTATCAATCACCCAACTACTTACTAACAGTACCTACAATTTCATTCTAAAGAAGAAAATATTGTGAATTAAGTACATATTCCTAAGCCTTGATGGTAGTAAATTATGTATAAATTCCGAATATTTGGGCGAGATGGTTTGACCCAGGGTAGTTGGCTAATACATTACAAGAGAATTGAAGGTGCAATTTTTCACAATTTTTTTATTTCACTGCAACCTAGGTTTTGATATGATACATCATCATCAGGTGATCACGTGATTGACGTGATGATGATGTATCACATCAGTTTCGGTTTGAAACCTAAGTTTCGATGTGATACATCATCATCAGATATTCATTTACCTGATGCTGATGTATCACATCAAAACCTAGGTCGTAGTAAAATAAAAAAATTTTGTGAAAAATTGTTCCTTCAATTACTCTTGTAAAGTAAATGATGTCTTTGCTTGAGTTTTGAATTTGTCTGAGCAAATATTTTAACCCTTGTATATATTTGTATTCTAAAAGGAGACAAACATTTCTCTACATTAAGATCCAACAATATTAATCTCTTTCCTTGAGGAAAAAACTTCCCATGTTGATAGTTGAGGTAGCATTCTCCTTGGAAAATGTTGGTTGGGTAGAAACTAAATATTCTAATGAATCTTAATTCTGATTGGTTCAGTAGACTCAGGGATCACTCTGGGTGGCAGGAACTCCAGCTATATCACTTACTTGCAGTGCATTTGGTGAACAACATTGTTGATTCATGATGATTGTATTTTTTAAGATAATATACATATGACAATTGATCATTTATCCTTAATTGTTACATAATTTTTTTAAGTAGATATTAAATGAAAAAAGTGATGTCACAGAGAGGGGATATTCCCAACTCTATGCTGTCTAATCAATCAAGAATTGTTCTTCAATTTTGAGAACACTGTTAAATGGTGGCATACAGCAATAACAAGTATTGATATATGTTCCTGGGTTTAACCAATTATGCATCATTCAGAACATTCAACACAATTACAGCCCTTTACAAACACCAGGCATAGATGCCTAGGTGCTTCCATTTACCATTGTATCATTCTGCATTTAAATATTTTACAGAAACCATTACATTTTCTTTCAGATTTTCATGAGATCAGTTGAATATATTAAAGGTAAAGTCATTCAAAGACATGTATTTCATGCTCATTTAATCATATCATTGCATGTGAAGTAGAATTTTGGTGCATGCCCTTGTTGGCTCTATGAAGATAATTTACCTTCTATTTAAGAGTACAGCAGGGTAGTTGGCTCATTAATATTTAATTTCACAATTAGTTTTTTTTAGACAGTAGATATCAGGAGGATGTGAAACTATACTTGTTCCAGTTTCATTCATTGAATCAGAGTGAAATTGAAAAATGATTATGGTGCAAGGATGGTACGTAAATGTTTGAAAACTCATTCAGATTACAGTAAAATTCTGATTTTCCAAATTTTATTTGGATTTGATTGATTTTGTGGAAATGGATCCACTATAAAACCAGTATGTTGTATTGTATGCATGAAAAAATTCTGTTTAAATTGGGGGATCTAGCTCATTGAGTGTGCAGTAACTTGGTGGAATAACATCACAAAAGACATATTGTTTCTTTTTTCAAAAGAGTGGATTTTTTCATAGTAGAATTTTGCCTATAGCACACTCAAATCTTTGATAAATACCGTTGTCATCACCAGATGATGAAGATATTCATCAAAACTGGTCATGCACCACGGCAAATTTTGCGGGAGAGATTATTTTTTTGGAAGCCATGGTCATAAATGTCATTACTCTAAATAAACTAGGAGAGACATTGTCGCTTAGAGATGGCTGCTATTCTTTACAGATAAAGAACTTGTGAATACCAAATTGCCACTGACAATGAGGGTACTGATCAGAGAGGAGCACGAAATGACAAGGCATAATCAGAAAATTTTGAAACTAGGTGGTGTCAGATGAACTAGCATTGTTTTTTGTGAAATCAGCATTCCATGTAAATGGGATTTTACTGTACAAATATTGCTCGCTGAACATGGTTCTACATTCAAAGTGCCATTGCAGGGGTTGAATACAGTGCTTATATTTTGAACCAGTGTTTGTAAAAGTTATGTGGGAAATAGGGCATCTTATCATGTTACTATGTTTTCTCTCGAGAACAACAAATTTGAAGTTGCCATCTCAATCAGGGCCGATGAAGGTGTGCCATAAGGATTTTTATACCTTGCCTTGGGGAGGATAAAGGGTGAATTTTGTCTGGAAAGAATATCAAGTGCATCATTTAATTCTGCCACACCCACCAAAGAATTATTCCATGCTGCTGCCTACATTAAATTTCCCTACTTCTCTGTGAAAATAACCCTTGGTAATTTAAAAAAATATTATATTCATATAGTAAAATTTAAATTACTGTGGGAAAAATTGAAATTCCTTTCGTCAATAAGTCAATATTTACTGCATAAAATAATACTGAGGTAAACCTTGATTTACTGTAAGATAATTTGATATTACTATCATGAGGTCATGATTACCTGCGCAAAAACTGATATTGTTAAAGTAAATTGGACTTTTCCTGCAACAAACTGTTAGTAGGGTCACAACCATAGAGAGGTCACAACACCTTACATTGGGTATGCAACTGAAATTCTGATTGCATGAGTCAATTTCAGTTTGGGTGTAAGGGTACAGAGTGGTGGGAAGTTTGGCCTTTCTCATATCAATGAAGCAATCACTCAACTTTCCATGTGCCATAGGTTTATGACGTTGCCGTTTTGGTGAGTGAGTGCTCGTGAATTATGGAGGATGGGAAAGAATTTATTAATAGATTAGAAGATTGAATTGTCATTGATATTGATAGTAAGTATATTTAATTGGAAGCCGATGATAATGGCTGTGTAATCATTAATAATTTTCACATGCTTGCAAGTACTCCCAATGACTGGCAATGTGATTCACCTGCCCATTCATTTTAGAAAGCTTCAGGAAGGGAGGGCCATCCATCAAGTCACCCATGGCATGTCACTGCCATGGATGACTTGATTTTTCAAACACTAAGAGACGGGAAACAGACTATAACATACCTGGTGATAGTGGCCACTCTTTTATATTGGTCACCTGGGCACAGTGAACCCCTTGGCACCACAGGATGTTGAATTCATGGCCAGTGAACAGTATATATCTTTGGAAATTTTGAAATCTGTACCTACTATCCTTTCACTTAGGGTGATATTCACCTCATCATGCATAAGGTGGTATGTAGAGTTGTTTATTTTAGTTAATTCTGTATTGTGTATTATATATTTTTTGTATACTCTTCTATTTAACTTTAATTCATGAAATGTTAAATAAATGTTTCAAAGTGCTTATTGACTGAGTATGATTGTGAGGCTGATTGATAAAGTTTTGATGTTGGTCATATGCAGATGTATATGACTCATGATGCAACTAGTGAACATATCTATGTTATTTAATGCCCATGTATGGAATGAACATATCTATCTATATATCTATCTTGAATTGCATTATAATTTTATCTGGATGTTGTGGCTGTGTATTGCTCATTTTTGACTCATTTTTGTGATAAATTTATCTAATCACTTAAGAGAGGAGATTGGTGCTGGCTGTTTAACCCAAAAATTCCTACCACCTTTGGTATGGATGTTGTATCATCTCAAATTGGAATTTCATTGATTGAGCATATAATGTAATGCAACCTAAGCATTCAGAGCACCTGAATCCTCAATTGAATTTCTTAACTTATGACCATATTGTGAATTATTGGGAACTACTAATTCATCATAAGAATTAATGTTTCAAAGAAAATTCTTGGTGGGCTACTGACAATTGATGGATCACCCATGTGGATAATTGATGGTTCAATTATCAATGCAGGGGGTGTGCAGTATATCATTGCTCATACCAAAAATCTTCTTTCAGATTTTTTTTACTTGCTGAGAAAAATGACAAATGTCGGGTTTATTAAGCTATCAAGGTTCACTGACTCTGTATCAGTTTAGTGATGGAGATGTTCTATACAGTTTATCCAGCTTTTTTATTTCCAGTCATTTCTTAAAAAGATACAGTAAAAAAAAGTATGAAGATATTGGTGAGTGATAAAGTGAGATTTTTAAGAGGAGGAATCTGAAGTGTATGGCTTGGTTGGCAATAATGGCGTATGAATGAGAAATCATTTTTAAAAACAGGTGAAATAATGCGTAAAAAGCCATCTTACGGGTAAATGTGTCATTTTGATGGAAGGATACCTGTAAGTAACACAATTGTGTTAACTAATTGTGTTAAATAAATTAAAACTATTACCCTTAATGTAATGAAGGGAGCAGGACAATATGTTTTCTAAATAGCACATTTAATCACGAGC
>LYUA01002073.1:29966-44695 GCA_002093875.1 Calopteryx splendens | reverse complement strand
TATTTAGCGCCAAAGGCGTATTTTCTATATACATATATATATATATTAATATATATATAAAACTATATGTATATATATATATTTTTTTCTTCATACTTCTATTAACATGGGTTCCTCAAGAAAATTCTAATTTAATATGATGATTGAAAGTATATTATTGCGAGGTCCACAGTATAATATTTTAACCAGTGATCGGTATCTAGCATAAAAGAAACTAGGTACTGAAGCCTCAATAATGGAACCTAGGGCAAAAATCCTAGATATTTCTTTGTACCTTGGTTCCAATCCCTGCTATTTATTGGCATTATAAAATATCAATACCTAATGTGCAAATTCTAATATTTTTCAACTTCTTGCTGTGTCTGGATACCAACCCCTAATTTTAATTACCTACTTATCTTCTAAACAGGTTCATCGAAGGGTTCATTACCCGAAATGGGCTACCAACAGATGTGAACAAACGATTCGTGAAATTGGCGAAAGTACATTACCTAATTCGCTTGGCAAAAAGTCTTCCTAAGAGTGTTTTGGACAAATCCTGGCCACCGTGCCCTGCTTCCTCTGTAGAGGTAAGAGTTTATCTAACCTATTAGTTGATTGAAGTTTGCTCCATTGTCTTTCAAATCACTGTATTACTGTGCAATTTCTCTTCAAGCTTTCCATTGTTTGATTTTTTTTCAGGCATCAAAATATCTTCATCAGCTCCATACCAAATGGTTAGCAAGAAAATATATGCTCAGTTTGACACCAGAAAGGAAGAAGCATTTTGAGCTAAAAGTTCTTGCAGAGTCATTATTCAAAGGTATCTTATTTTGAATATGTATTAAATAATGGTTACAATTGAAAAAAGAGGAATAGTGTTTATGCATGTATTTATCTATGCATATGTATGTGCTTTTCTTGGTAGGATGCTCAATTCTTAGATTTCTAAAAATATTTGTGATTCCCTCATGCAAAAAGCCCTAAATATTTAGATGTAGGTAGCATTCTGACTCTAAAACCCAGTAGGTAGGTTATCATATCACTACCTACTGAAATTTTGTGCCTACCTACCTATTCCATTCATTTGGAAAATAATCCATTACTTTGTGCATTGTACTTCTTTTGTAAATCACATATTTGCTTTATTTGTACTTTGGTATTTATCACTTCAATGAACGTGTACTTCATCTGTAAATGCCTAGGTATTTTGAAAGAATTAGTCATGTTTTTATATGTACCTATTATATTGTATCACCTTGTATTTTACAGGAGTTACAGAGTTTTCCAGTAATGGATTAGTCATTTTAATATTTACATTAACCATTTTATTCTAGTAACCCATTAGTAAATAGGTCATTAACATTTCAATCACCTACATATTTTATTTGTAAATTATTTGAATAGTATTTTCCCTTGAGTGAAATCCATTTTATTTTATTTATGCAGGAAAAAAGAAAAGCTATCCTCAAAGTATTGGTGCTCATTTCATCGAGAACAGGCTTGAAGAAGATCAATTACTTTTAAAAAGTTCCTTTGAAACCACCCATCTTGAAAATGGTGAAAAGTTAAGGGTGAGTTATGTGAACTGTGCATTGCTTTTGTTTGGACTAATTAATATATGCTTTGAATGTGTGCTAATTGAATCTGTTTGAGAATCATTGAAAATATTCTTAGAATATGGTTGCAACCATAAAAAAATATTGCAATTTTTTGAAAACTGTAGTGATTTTTTTTATTTCAGTACTGTGCACCAGTGATAAAATATGATCGCCATGGCTATAAACCTAGAGAAAGAGTTCTTATATTTTCAAATAAGGCTATCTATCTCCTGGATGCAAAAACATTTAAGATAAAACACTGCTTATCATATGGGTCTATAACAGAAATTCTAATTACGACAGAGACTGATTCATTGCTTTTAATTCGGATCCCATCAGACATGAAAAAGGACAAGGTAATTAATGTACATGCATAGCAATAAGCTAAATATTTGAAGCATCACACCTTTATTTATAATACATTTATTTTCATCAAGTTTATAGATGAGAACTTATTTCCTGATGAAGTCTCTTTGAGAGCATTTTTGTGGGAAGTAATGTTTCATAGAGATAAAGTACCTATTGTTCTTATTAAAAAAATTGATAAATATACATGAATGGTAGAATTTTTTGTGTTAGTTGACCATCTCTAATAATGTTAGAGTAGCAATTTCAAAACTTTTATTTTCAACTGTATTATTAAGTACGTAGTAGGCCTTAAGTATTGATGTCTCGAGACATATATACTTACTCTATATCTATCCATCAAATATACTAATTATTATTTCAATGGCCTATCAAAAACTAAGCATGGATCTAATTTACAAATTTGTTTTGCTTACTTCTAGGGAGACCTTATTCTTCAAGTTGAGAACCTTATAGAGGCAATAACTATTCTAATTGATATCACAGGAAAGCCTGAAGCATTGAAGATGGCTGATACATCATCGTAAGTCATGTTACAACTTTTTGAAATCTATTTCTTTTCCTTGATGAGTCAAAATAACATTGGGCATTCGGCATAAAACTACTCTTTCAAAGTGTTTTACATTAAAAAATAACTAAGTACACAGTTTTTGGCAACACTTTTCTATTGAACAGTTTCAATGTATTATCAAATATTTTTTTATAATGCATAAATATATAGCTCTGTAAAGATAATAGCTACATGTGTATATAAATATGTTTGTATGAAAAGGAAATTCATCTTTACCAGGAGTTGGTAGTAGTTTTGGTCTGAAAATGTAACAGTCCTTTTCAGTTTCATATTTTTGGAAGCAAGGCATATTAAAACATAATCAAGAGGAATGCATGAATGGTAACTTGTGTGATTTTTCAATACTTCATTTTTAAATATTACTGAGTAGTAGCTTTCATTACTCTCTTAATATTCAATCATTTTCAGCCACTTTTTTTCCATTCACTTACATAGGGACTTAAAGATGAATGAAGTCAGGAGTAACTCATAGCATGCCTACTAACTATTTAATGATCTTTCAGGATTTCCCACAACTTGAATAATGGAAAGCAAGGGGTTATTGATATCACCAAAGGACCAACACCTTCTATCATAAAAGGAAAAGAAGGGCATCTAATTGTGGTTAGTGCATAGAATTTCTGATAGATAACCTGGATTACTACAACTATCTATTTATGTATTGTCTTCCCAGCAAGTATAATTACAGGGAGGACAAATGCAATATTAAAATAATATAAAAATTACAAAAAAATATATAAAATATTTACACATGGCTATCAAGTTTATCAGAGGGGCATGGTAGTCTAGTGGATAGAGCACTGAGCTACTGACAAGAGGGCCCGGGATTGATTCCGGGTGATGCCTCTGGGCACCCTCAGCTTCACCCAAGCTTTGTGATTTTTTGGGTTCCAGGTCATCCGGGGAAACCACAGGCATCACAGGGAATAAGGAACTGACCCCCCTACCCTGATGTTTGAATTTCACATGCCATGTAGGGCTTAGTACTATGTGAGCTCTATACTCTCACCTACCGAACCAACCTTTGGGTTAATTACTGTCATTTTATCAAGTTTATCACATTCCTTCACATCACTGTGGAGCTCTGTCCAGTTACAGAAAATATCAACTCTGTCAGCTATTAGGCTATATAACTTATCATATGTGTACACATACTCAATCCTATAATATTTTTTTAGAAATGACATTTTTTCTTTGATAGACTACACATACTTGGAAGTCAACTCTACTTAACACTTGACTATCATTTCCTCTATTTAAAAGGTCATATAGAAACATAAAGGAGTGTGGTAGTCCAGTGTTTTCGGGTACCAGGTCATCCTGGGAAATCGTAGGTGGTACAGGGAAAGGAACTGGCCCCCCTCCACTGATGCATGATTTTCACATGCCATTGGGCTTATTGTTAATACAGGGTGATCTCTACCCTCACCTACCAAGCCGACCTTCAGGTTGATTACTGTTATTTGATAGAAACATAGTACCTATTTCAGACATTCCTCCTTCTTTCCAATCTATCCACTTCATTTTCCCTTAATAAGGTTTCAAATGGAACATAATTATCTCTCATACGATAAGAACCATTTTTCAAGTGTTCTCTTAATAAATGGTGTGGCATTTCCAAATTATAGGAGTATGGTACTTCTGATAATAAAACCTAACATTTTTACTGGCAATGACACAATATTTTCTGAGAGTCTGAAACCTCAAGTCATTCATAAATATTTGCTACTTGATCATGGAGTTTTGTAGCAATTATTTACAGAAATATGAGTTAACTAGACACTCAAATGGATGAGAATGTTGGAGTGGAGGTAATATGGAAAACTTAGTTGGTAATTACTGTAAATGAAATAAATACCAATAATTCAATTTGATTTAACAGAATTTAATAAGTTAAATTAATTTTTTTCAAAAGATAATGGTTTCAGGTGAAAATAACCCAAAGATACCATCACTGCATTTAATATTGTTCCTTTTTATTTTAGGTGGTTGTACCATGAGAAGCTTGTTGCTGCTTGCATTAGTCATATCATTGATTCCTCTTTCTGCAAGTGTAAGAACGTGGCGTACAAAGTACTTGAGAGCACAAAAGCTGATAATTTTCTTGAAGAGGTAAATTAACTCTCTTTGTGGAAATAATTTTGATATTCATATTGTTCCTAATATCTAATAAAATATTCTGCAGTAAAAAAGCAGTTTATATTGCTAAAATTTTCTAATGAAAATGGTAGTCCATATTTTGTGATAACTTCCATAATTTAGAGAAATAAGCAGTTTGTATAGTATGTGTACTAACTTTTTATCAGTTTTAAACTAATGTTACCCACTTGTGATTTTTATTGGTATTTATTGTAAATATGTTACATAATTAATCAACATTGTTATAGTACAGTCTAGTAAGAATTCTATATAAGAAATGTATAGTCCTCGAAAAACTGCCTAACTCCTCTTGTGTGCAGTTTCATTTGAGAGCACAACGGAGGAGAAAAATACCAAGCTGTATTATTAAAATTTTATAATAAATAATAAAATTCTTCAACCAAAATTAACAGGTTTTTCTTTTTTCACATTCATTTTTGTTTTGATTAATATTTTTATTGTTGTATGCACTTGTTAGGGACTTTTATACCTTGTATTCATGAAAGTCTCAAATCTTGTTTCATAATGTGTGTTTATTACCTGACCTCATGAACAAAAATTGCATCTATCATTCTCAAGTATCTGGGAAATGCTGGATATATGGAGCTTACTCAACCATACAACATATACATATGTGTATTCCCAATTACTCTCCTCAATCCTTTGTTTCAAAACTATATATATTCATGCTGAATTGGAATTTATTACAACTGTGTACTGGCACAGATTTTACAGGTTAAATCTATATTCAAATTGGTACCTGCCACTGTATTATTCCTCATTCCTTTTAAAAATGTTTTGGAACTGCATTCTGCATCTTAATATGTGTAGTCTAATTTCCATGAATAAAGGTTACTGTGTTGAAAAGATTGAGAAAAAGTTAGTATTATATTTTGCAAGATTTTTCAAACTGTCTTCCACCACTGTGCATATCCAGTTTTATTTTTGCAGTAGATATTCATAATAAATTTACTGCATTGATTTCAGTCTGATATTCATCCACAACTCATGTTCAAACTTATCTGTATCTGACTAAGCAATGTGTTGATTTCAGTGTTGGAAAAATTCATATCCATGTTTGGAAAACATCACCTCTCTGTTTTTTCTTCCTGATCTGATAAAAAAACAGGAATTTTCTTTTTTATAAAAAAGTTCCTCAATATTCATATGGTTCACTTCAGGGTAGTTCCCATTAGATAAATACATTCATGCCGATGTTTTTTCCTATCTGCTAAATATTTGTGAAATGCACTCTTTGTTACAGCCTTCAGCTCACTTAGCAATTTTGTCTTTATCTCCTCTATAGTCATAAATCTGAAAGTTCCTCTTTATCTTTTGGAATAGAAAAAAGTCAAAGGGAGCCATATTTGGTGAATATGGTTGTTGCAGCATCACTGCGATGTTACTTTTGGCCTAAAACTCACAATTTATGAGTTATTTGCAAGTCGGTGAGTTATCATAGAGCAAAATCCAGAAGTTGTTTGCCTGCAATAGTAGTAGTTGTTTTTCAGATTATCTCACACAAATGGCAATACAACTTCAAGGTAATACTACTCATCAAGAGTTTGAAATTCTAAAATTCTCATATTTTTTATCAATCAGGTAAATGCCTGTATTTTAAGTGAGATCGAAAATCCCATCAAAAATTACTGAAAATTGAATAATATAGTGAATTGTGATGCTATAATCTGGCATGATGCTTTGAGGGAAATCAAGGAAAAACAAAGCATGATGGAGATACCATTTCCAATTATTCCCTAGTGGCATCACTAAGGGTGGGCTGATTATTCTATAGCCCACTCCCCCTGAAATTTCATTTCCACAAGGATAGATGACTAAATTGAGTTCTATTGGTAATTTCATGCAAGAGACAGTTGTCATTTTTGCTTAAAATAACATCGACTAACAAGCAAGGAAGTTCAAATAAAGCCAATAATTAATATAGCAATAAAACTTTTGGATGGATGGGATAACTAAATTCTTCTAATACAGTTGATAACGAAGTGTCAGTATTAGCTCCTCCTTGCCCTAAATTATTTTCTGGTTATGCTAATACTGGTGTCTATGCTGTTTGAGCCCACATGCCTCTTGATGCTTGAGAAAATGACTTGTATAAAAATGTTCCATAAGTATGCACATGCCACTTTTGTAAATTTATCTTTCAGGAGTAGATGTTCCAGGCTATCACTGTTCCTGGCATCCTATGTCTATGACCTTTTTATATACTTTTTTACCTATTGAGAATGAGGAAGATAACAGAAGTTATAGATAATAGAAATAAAAGCATTCTTAAATATCTCCACAGATTAATGAAACATGAGAAAGAAAAGAAAGGGGATGTTGGAAACACTTTTTTGGAAGAAAGAAGTATCTTTGGGTGCAAAAATCATGGATTTAAAGAAGATTTCTTATCCGTGCCACAAGATCTTAACATCTTGTATTGTGCAATTTCAGTTTTTAAAGTTAATTTGTACAATATGCATGAAAGTACATACTACATATTCATAAAATGATATGTGAGGAAGGGGAAGGAAGAGATAGAAACCAGACGCTTGAAGAAGAAGAAAAATAATTTTTATTAGGGATGCGTTTCACATAAGAAATGCATATATTCATATTTACTTCAGTGTACAAATGGCTCTTCCTTCACTTTCATGTTGCTGTTCATATTTATTTTAAATAAATTATAATGCTCTCTTATTTGTGTTAATTGCACCTCTTTTTTTTTAATACATGGATTAAGGGTTTGAAACCATTATAATCAGAGATTTAATTTTTGGATGGCAAGCCTTTCCAAGTCTGTTGCTCTGTTTCCTCTGATTGTAGCATGAGTGTTCATGTACAAATTGAGAGCTCAGTTACTTACTGTTAAACAAGTAGGTAGAGTAGAAAATTTCAATATGTTGAACTAACATTGGAAAATATCTCTGCATACTATTCCTATCAACTTACCACTAGTTTTGTTTTAGTGATTTTGTTTTTATTGTAGAAGTCAGTTTGTGCAAATCATTCCATATAATGAATGCATATTTAGTATAGTATTAGTAGACAGTGTGACTGTAATTAAAATGCATTATGCATTCCAATTGTATAGCATTGCCATGATATATCTCTCTTTCTGTCTGTTCCCTAGATGCATATGAGATATGTTTAAAGGCATTTCTCAATATCATCTATGTATACAAGCAAAGTGATTTTATACAAACCAATTTTCACTATGTCTGACCACAAAAATGTATGTTCCTTATGCATTATAGTTTTTAGAAACTAATTGTACCATATTTTCAAATCAGGTACCTTGATAAAATATCTGTAAAGGTTCTGATATCTTTTGCATGCAAAAATCTCATGTATATGATCAGCTTCCAAGTTTTAATTGACTTAATAACAAGCTTTACAAAGCTTGTCATCATGTTACAGCAATATAATTTTACACTTCTGCTAAATTCTCTATGCATTCTAAACTCCTCTAATTCGCTCAATTTTTTTCGTTGTAGGTATTTAAATGCATAGCATAGCAATTCATGCAAGTTTTGTCTCAAAAAAGTACCTAAAATGTACCAACCTATGTAGTTCTGATCCATTAGTAGGCATACATAGCAATGAAATACAAAAAAATCATAATGAAACAAGACAAGTTCTTATGAGGGAATTTCCACGGTGGATATGATAATGATATTAAACTGTGATAAGTAAGTTTCATGCTGTGGTAGTTACTACAAAATACACTCCAAAACATCTGCATCCATTTCCCAGGTAAGACCTGAATGAGTACATTTTTTTCTGCCAGTTATAAAACAGATGGCCCTCTTAAGTTTAATGTGTTTTAATTTGACTTTTGATCTTCACCATCAATCAGACTTATAAGCTTGTCATTCTTATTTGCTTTGTTGCAGTTATGATAAAATTTGATCTCTACCAAATTTCGCATGTTTCTGAACAAATATTGGAATAAACTGTAGTATCAACTCATAGTAATTTATTCTTCTATTACTTCAAAGTCAATTAAATTAATTTTAAAGCAGTTATGTCTAACAAAGCACTTATGAAACCTCACTAATATTTGATTTGATGTTAATTAAAATTGTTTTTATGGGAATGTATGGGTTTGCTGGAATAAAATGCGAAATAATGAAAAATCTGCATATAAAATTGATATTCTATTATAATTTTAACTTACATGACATAGAGGTAAAATAAAAAGTTTTTCAATTATACCAGGTAAATATTATTCTGCATCTGTAATCCTGTACATATCGCCACAGGAATGAATGCCAGCACCCGCTTAGTTATAGATGCACAGAACCACTATCTTTCTCTTGTTTTGTACCAATGGCATCTTATGGTTTTGCTCACAAAATAAATATCTATGTCATCTAGTGCATTTGATGGAGGAACTTGACTCTTTTTACACATTAAAAAAATATATAAATAGGTATATAAGAATATTATGCATTTATCTACTAATATATGAAAAGATGCCTACTATATAATTTGTTTGAACTTAGGTAGGCAGATAGCTATCAGCACATAAGAGCAAGAGTGATTTTTAATTACTTCCCTGTTTTATTGGGCATAACATACATAGCACTTCAAGATAAATTTTATTATTGCCTAATTAATTTATTGATATGCCTATTACTAACACGTCATTTATGTGGGATTAAAAATTTTGTTTTCCATTTAGAAATTATTAATTCTAGTCGATGAATTCAGCTGTCCATATTATTTCAATTGCAATGGGAACTGCAATCTTAAGGAAGAACCTAGTTCACTCACTCTGGTCTGATAAAATCCTCTCCAGAGCTATAAAAGGTTCATATTTCAGAGATTTCCATATTTGAAAGATGTTTATGTGCCATGGGACTCTCATTTGAAACTTCCAAGGGTTGGAAAAGTGATGGCTTATTCACAAGATCACTCTGCAATTGATGCACTTTCATTCCAAAATATTGATGGCCTGCTTGCCAGGCACTCAATCCTCTTTCTGCCCTGTGTCTGCCCTTCTCCGGGCTCTCCCTCTTCTTCTTCTGAGCTGTCGCCACCTGCTCCGCACGCAGCCAACAGCAGGAGCAGTGGGCTCTTGCCGGTTGCCAGCTCGCCAAAGTCTAGGAGATTGTCAATCTCCGCCACATACTCAGTTCCACTCTGGGAAGTCATTTCGGCATAGCACTCATCCAGCAACTGCAATTGGTTGTGCATTTTGTTGTATAGTGGAAGAAATTGAGTTTTTTAAGATTCTCCAGTGGCTGAGGTCATCGGAGGTGCAGAGAAGGGGGAAATCACATTATTTAATCAGTTAGGACATCAACTCAGATTAATTTATAAATTGGAATCCTTCTGGTGATTAATAGTCAAATAAATTAATTTTAAAGCAGTTATTTCTAACAAAGCACTTATGGGATAACACACGGGGAGGAGTTGTTCCTGGGTTCAGAGAGCCAATGGGGGTGAAGCAATAGCCCGATGTTCCCCACCAGGATTATGAAAAGCCTAAATATGAACACCACTGGAGGTCATATCACATTGAATACTCAAGTCATCAAAATGTATTACTGATCATTTGCATTCTTGGAATTTGATATTTTCCTTTCAGTAATAATTATTAATTGCATATGTGGCCACACAATGAGCACCCCTGAGTCAAGGTTCAACCCTCATCTTAATTTGAGATGAGGCTGGGTTGCCCACGCGATTGACATAGCCCATTTCTGTAATTTTAAAAAATTACATAAATATGTGTGGTTAACTCAGTAGCCAAGTTGGTGAAGTGCTATCATGGCATTCCAAAGGTTTGAATAAGTTTGAATCTCACCTTCATTATGATTGTGCTAGGATTAGTTACTCAGATGGTACAAACTGACTTTTGCCATTTGACTGCTAGAGAACTATGCAAGGAATTATCTTAATAGAGTACAAATAAATATTTTGGTTTTAGATAAAATACTCATAGCAAGGCCAAAATCTGTCTCTCCTCTTCTTGTGAATAGATTGTACGAATGTGATCATAGTTAGTGAATTTTTGGTTCCCTCATCTGCACAACTATTCCTAATTAACATAAAATTTAATAATATTTTTGTCTAACTGTGGTTTTTTATGCATTGTTTACATTGTGAGATGATCTATTACAAAAGGCTGAAGCTCTTTTCAGTACCTGTATTACATTGTTTGAAATACTAATGAAAGTGAAAACGATTTTTTTTCACAATAAATGGTGGGCGCAGTAATTAATATGCTGAGGCACTGCCTGGAAGGTCTGGGTTCAATTCTTGATGACACCTCTGGGCACCTTCATCTTCACCTAAGCTGTGTGATTTTTTGGGTGCCAAATCTTCGTGGGAAAAGCATAAGTATCACAGGGAAAGGAACAGTCACCCTTATCCTGTTCATGTGTAAATTTCACTACCCTGATCTGTTTTAACTTTAAAGGGCTTAGAATGCTGTGAGTTCTACACTCTATCTATCAAACTATAACTATAACAATCTATACAAACTATAACTATCAAACCAACCTTCAGGTTGAACACTGGTGCACTCCAACACCCATAAATAATAATGCCTTATTTTATTAATGCACAATTCTCATGGTTTTGAATTAAATCCACAAAACCTAATGAGTTAATGTTAAATGAGAAGGCTTGGTTAGAAAATATGTATTATGTTCCAATCTGCCTTCCAATCTTCCAAGCTGCCAAAAGTGTTCAAAACTTATAAAGAAACTCAATTCATTAAGTTTCCTGGGAACAAGGACAACAGCCTATCCATGTTGAAACACTGGTTCCTGTTACATCACCAACATTAAGCAATTTTGAGCATGGCTTGAATTTAATTAGTGACCCTCCATAACTCAACCATGGTGCTGTTTTTGCCTTTCTGCATCCCCAATGCAGGTATACCAAAGAGAGGAACTATGTATCAATGAGGTCTTCATTGACAGGGCCTTCTGTTGAAGGCCCTTGACTCTAACAATCTTCATCAGAACATAACAGAAAAAATTCCATTTTCATTCTAAAAAAAGAACAACTTACAGGTATGTAAATATTCAATATAACAGGTAGGTACATGTTTTTATCAACTGTGTTTATCTTATGGGTACCATTGTATCCGAGTTCACTGGATATTTTCATTTAAATTTGTTATTAGCTTGTTACTCATTTAATATCTTTGTTAACTGAAATTATGAATGAAAACTATTTTGTAGCAAATTATTACCCGAGGAGTTGAGAGAAATGTAGCAATCCTATAAAATGGGAATCGATAAAAATACAAAATAATTTGCGTCCCTGATAAAAAAAATAGGAATCAGGAAGTGCAATGCCAATGTAGATAGCGCAAATATGAATAGTACATTTGGCTATTTTTTTGAGTTTTCCCCATGCCCTTACATGAGCTATGTCATATTTTAAAAATCTCTTTATCTTAATATTCTATCTTTTGACCAGAGAAAAAACAGTATAAAAACATTGAAAGATTGCTATGAAACAACGTAAACCAACCTCTTTCACTTCTTCAATTGCCTTTTTAGCGTCTCCCTTCTCTTCGTACTTGAGTGGAGTGTCGGTGGCAGAGGATACTTGTAGCATGATTCGCAGAGAGGTGAGGCGCTGGAGGGGTGCTAGGGATAGCTCCCTCTTCCCGTTCCCTGTGGATGCTGCCCAGAGGGCATCTGGGTGGACCTCACTATGTTCAGATATAGAGATAAATGCATAAATATCTGAAGTCATCATCCTCATGAGGAAACATGCAGGTAGAGCGTAATTATCCCTGACTTCACAAATTTCTCAGCCCTCCATTTTACTGCAGTTATAGCTAAAAGAAGAGAATATTTTTCCCTAGTTTTATTATGTACTATATACTTCAATGTGGACATGTATTTTCACAGTGCAATACAGTAGTGAACATAGTTAATTTCAGAAGGAGAGATGGGAAATGGAGGGGGAGTTTTTGGGAAGGAGGGCTTAACTACTGTATCTATGTATTGTAATATATGCACTGAAAATGTTTTCTTTCCCACAGAGTAGAGCATAAAGCAGTTGCTTACTTCTATTTTCTTAAATAAACCTGACAATTTGATAGGTAAAAATTATTGCATAAAACTGATCATAACACATTATGGCACAGTTTTATAACATATCGTTAAATACAATCATTAGTTGGTATGGATATTAATATAATGTGGAGGTTACCAACAGGTCCAATTTTGTAAACAATTCAGGTTGCTCATTAGTGAACATATACATGCCAGTAACTCCGTCTTTAAGTTAAGTTGCATTCTAATGGTCCATTTGGGCTTCTCTGGAAATAGTAAAACTATTTTTTTTGGTTTTTAACCATAGGTTAAAAGTAACCTTTAGCTAAACAAAACATTGAAAAATTGGGCTTAAGAGTGCAATATAAATATAGTCTTTACATTTAGGGAGCTTTTTTATTTGGTCCATATAATCTTGGAAACCTAAGTATAAAGAATAAAGAATTTTCATATAAGATAAACAAAACTTAATTTTCCAACAAATTTTACTTTTGCACTACCCTGGTTTCAACTATAAAGTCATCTTCAGGAGAACTATGGAAAATTCGAATGTGAAATTTTGAATTTTCTGCAGTCCATCTGAAGATGACTTTATAGTCGAAATCTGGGTAGTGCAAAAATAAAATTGTGGAAAAACAATATTTTTTTTATCCTTTATGATGAATTGTTTCCACCAAGTAATGGCCGATACCTCCAACCATAAAGAAATTATCTCTTTTATATTTAGGTGACTGCTATCTCAATAGATAACAGTGAACTCTCTAAAACATTATCAACTCACTAGAATATGGACAAAGAATTTCAAGGTAAACATTGGTTAATTGTATACATGATGTGAGATCAGGCTCCCCCCTCCCAGCTCTCCATCTCACTACCTATTGAATTCAAAGTGAACTAATGACTCACAAAATTACTCACAGTGCCCTTTGAACGATCAGCCTGATTTCTTCAATGTGGCCACTGTATGACACATATGGAGTCCTCATTTCAGGGATGGCCTGAGCATAGAATCCATGGACGCCTGTAAGGGTGGGCCGTTTCTCCCACAGTGATTCCAACTTGGCCATGAGCATGTCGGACTGTGACTTCACTGGAAATAAAGAACCCTTAAGATTATATTTCAAGGTGCGAGGGGGGGGGAGCATTCCACATTGACTCAGAGAATTGGCAGAGCCATCTTTGTGTTATTTACTGAATAATTTCCTAAAACTTTGAAATACCAATTTGTTCTTGATAATGGTAATCACTGTTAGTATTTCGAAGAAATTAAGTTCAAAATAGCTTTCTTTAGAAGATAAAACCAGACAGTAAAACTGTGATAAAAGAAAAAAGTCAAATTATCTTTAGTCTATTTTGATACCGTCATCATCATGTCTCTGATTATAACTTTTACCATATTAGATAATTTTCATTAATTAGCTGAAGGTCAGAGATTGATTTTGGTTGATTTTTTGGAAATTGGATGTAAGTAATTAGTTAAAGAAACGTTTTCCTATATCGAAATCAAGTATTATGATATTCTCTAATAATGTATTAATTTATTATGAAATGTATTTATTTAATGAGTCCCAATATCTTCCACTAATACACAACGTTCAAAATTATAATGCTGGTTCACCTTTACCATTTTATTTACAAATTCAGATGAAGGATGCAAAAAATTATTTTGGAAAAACCTATTTTTATTTTGAAAATCATTATACCTAAATGCTACATTCCCCCAAGGGATGTCTATTATATTTTCCTGAGTAACGTCTCCGGCGAAGGAGAGAGGGAACAGCTCATATTTTGTCAGGACCCGGAACAGTAAGATCCGAGATGAAACGATGGAGGAGGCTTGTATTGTAATTTGCATCGGTTTTTCCCATTGCATCAATGGGGTTCACTGTCGCGATGTCTCGTCGCTTACCAGTGGCTTGAAAACTTGGCGACGAACTGAAGAACATAAAATTTTGAGATATTTTCTTTAATTCTATCATGAACGGCGATTTAAAAAAAGCTGTAACTATCTTACTTAAACGTTAAGTCAAATATGTACTTGTG
>LYUA01002071.1:111803-122356 GCA_002093875.1 Calopteryx splendens | reverse complement strand
TCTACCGAGAGTTTCTTTCATAAGAACTTCCTATTTTTCTGCACCCATCACACCACTCCTTTTTTAAAGTTCGCGCTTAAATTAAGAAACCACGCCCCATCGGTACAGTACATAGACCATATGAACACAAGGACGATTGCTAAGGACAGTTCTTTACTTGGCCTTCGAAATCGACCGGAGTCTATTTAGGCTATGCTTTTTGAGGAATTGGGGAACCCACGGAGGTTGCCTAAAAACTGTTTGTTTTTTCTTTTAATTATTCACCAAAATATTGAAGTAAATACTAATGATCCACAGTTGTTATTTACGAACAAATCGTTTCAGTGCCTACGCATCATCTTCAAGAATAAGAAATGTACACTATTATTATTCACGTCAATTATTACGATGTCTAATTTAAGCGCCTGCTACAGTTACGTATATATTTAAAATTCACGTTTGATTTTTTTTAGCTTTGGCGATATTGCGAGCGACCGGGTGTGAGTAAAACAAATATAAACTTCAGCTATCAATAATTTCATCACTTTTTTCCAACAATTATGCTCTGGTAAAATAGTACCTAGTCCGGATACATATTTATGTTGCTCACAGCTTATCGCCGAAAGATTGGCAGAATACTGGTAAACAGAATTAATGATTTCCTCGATAAAGTTTAGGTTGGGTATTTGCACATTGACTTGGGTTTAATTTTTAGTCAATTTACGAAATTAAGTTAACTGTAACTTCAAATCTTAACCCAAGTCAGGTAATGTAAAAGGGGCATTATATATCTTTGCAAAATGCCTATCGTTCCCGTGCTTGCGTCTCTTCCTATGTATTCACAGCTCTCGGATACAGATAATGATTTTGCAGTGGACAATGAACACCTCGTGACCTTATACAAAATAAGAGAGCCCTTATGCCATCCTGCAGATCACATAGACAATAGAACGCAGAGATAACGAAAGAAATATTTGGAAATCCAGAAGGCCTGTAGATCAGGGAGGCGCGCTTTGATCTTGAAAAGACAGCCCCCTGGGTTAGCATTCACTCTGAACTAGACTAGCATAGGTCTGGGGCCTCGCGTTTTGTTTATCAATGAGGTCACTCTCACCCTTCTTCCGGGTGCCATTAATTGACTAGATGCTTTCCCAATTCCTCATAAAGTAAGAGTTTTCCTGCATCCCTAGAGTGGAGGAGACCTTCCCTAGGAGCCTGTTTCACGACTACGCACTGGTAAATACTCCCTTTCACGCAGCAAATTTGATCTCTTTCACAGCATCTTCCAACAATGAAAAAAATAGAAGTATGCCAGTTTCTCTTACATTCATATTCCAGCGAAATCTTCGGGAAGCATACCAAAATACGTTTCGGGATGAAAAGATGACCTCATGTTATTCGATCATTCGAGGAAACGCCTGCTCAGACGCAAATGAGTCACGGTTGCAAAGACCTTCGCGAAAATTGCGAGCGCCGAAAGCAAGCAATTGCCGAAGCAGCGTTCAGAGCTGGCGGATTTATTGAAAGAATATAGATTTTTTAAACTTTTTTCTAGCACTTCATAAATTGTTTTACATTTTTTTCCACCGCATGGTTCCGTTTTAAACTTCATAAAATACATATAAAAGAGTCATACAAAAGTGAAACCGAAGTAAATTTATGTTGGAAATTGAAGAAATAATAAAAAAATCGGTTCGTATAGAAGCTAAGAGAATTCTTCAGTAAAGATTCGCACTGCTCCTATAGTCGACTCTTGAATGCATGTAATATTATTTAATAATAATATGTTAAATATTGTGGAGATTTTATGAATTAATATGATGAGAAAAATGAGCTAAAACACCTGTGAGACAATTAGAAAAAAATAGTTTTACCTATTTCGTGGAAAAAGCAACAAGTTCTCTCAACAATCGCCACTATGTACCAATCATGGTACCAATAATCCCACTAACCCAATTCTTTGGGAAACGATCTTTTCGTGAAAATATCAAATTGAATAAATCCCTACTCGCATATAAAATTTTGATCTGTATTTAAATGTAATTTGAAGTATTACTTATAGATTATAATATACAAATAACATGGTAATATTTAATTTTCAATCAAAACGCGGTCACGCATTTACGCAGTTCAACTGTTATTACAACACGTGACGTCATTCTAATTCTGACTTGAGACATCGAGCGGATCAGTCGTATGATCGGTTTACTTGCATTTGCCTGGTGATCGTCGTGTTGGACAGTTTGAGATAGTGAGGAGGCGGGTGGAGTATTGATGGGTCCAATGTTAATATGAAACTAGACTGGAGGGACTTATACAGACTTTAAACGGCAGGATGTCCACGGCGCTGTTAGCTGTTATAGCTGTGATCCTATGCGTTCTTTTTCGTATTCTTAATGTTAACAGTCAACCATTAAAGCCGTCCGTGTACTGTAAGGATCTTAATTTTTTGGAGACTATTCTAAAAATAGCACCTGTACTTCAAGAACCGTAAGTAAAATATCTTTGAGGGATGGGAGTATTTTCGGCATAATGAAAAGTTTACCGAAAGAAGTTGCGGTTAGTTTTTTTTTGTCGACTAAAGGGCGGGGAAGACGGTTGATGCTAGTTTTATTGGAGTTCATGGTATTAGGCTTCTTTGTTTCATTTTAATGGCAGTGAATATAATGTTTTTATTGGGAACCTGAGGATCAACTTGATCTCTTGTTCTTTAATGCCGTATGTGTCATGTTTTCGTCGAATACATATAATTTGCGGAACTATCCAGTTGAAGGTTGTGTGAATCAGCCATTGTTTCATGTTCAATTAAAGTGTGCTATGAATTTCGCATTTTTTCAAATGCCCAATGACACTATGCAGCTGTTCATTTTCTCTCTCTGTAAAGTTGTCAATTTATATGGAATCATTTGTAAGCATTTTCAGTAGACATTAATATTTGCAAGGTGTAAGATTTAGAATTAGTGTTGTTTTAAGCTGGCATTATTTTTGTTACCAATTCATGTTGTCTGCCTATCAACTCCCTTTGGTATAACGCTAAAATCTGTATAAGGGGCTTTAATTTACGGTTTGGAACTTGAGTGACTTGTCAAATTTCTTTGCCTTAATTGTTAGGTACATACCTACGAGGATATGGGGATTCAGCGGACACGTACAAACGATTGTTCACAGCATAGTTGCGCGTGTTAAGTGCCCTTGGCCTTTGGGAGAACGAGTTTACCTAACCCTTAAAGATGGAGCTACTTTGACCTATGATCTCTATAAGCCACTGGATACGTCGCTATCTCGTGATGCGGAAGGTAAGATGGAAATCCTCATCAGATATTTTAGTTTCCCTGGAGAGTTTTTGGTGTTTCGCGTGTTGTTTTTGCATAATATATGAATTTTTGTGTCAGTTAGTGGTCAGCATTAAAATGAAATATTTTCCTTTCAGCTGGTTCATTTATCTTGTGTATTTTACTTTCATATAGTAGGGCGTATTAGTGGTTACACTTTTTGTGATTAAATACTCTACACGAAAAGTTAATAACACTGAATAGCCAATAAAATACTTGTCAATACTTAATGTAGGTACTTGCTTGGCGAATTGACCATTTACTTAATTCATATTTCTTTCCATTTCACTTGCAGATGACTTTACTTTGGCAATTTGCCCAGGCATAGGAAACACTAGTGAAAGTGTTTACATTCGAACTTTTGTTCACTATGCTCAATGCCATGGCTATAGGTGTGCGGTTCTTAACCATGTTGGGGCACTGTCATCTGTCCGAGTTACTTCACCGAGAATTTTTACCTATGGTTTGTATGTTTTAAACACTTTTATCTCTGCTTCAAGGAATGCGGAAATGCTGTACTTGTGTTTGCAAAGAAAGCCCTCTTTAAGATTTTTTTCTGTACTATCTGCTTTCTCCATTGATGTTCTAAAAGTATTTTTTGGCATGTCTCACTCTGAACTTGTTGGATGAGGTTTTGTCAATTTGACCGGATGGAATAGAATATAATAAAACATGTACAAACAGGTTGTATGGATAGTATACCTCTTAATTTTCATATAGTTATGAAATATACTTAATAGAAGATATGGTGCAGAACTTTTGTTAAAATTTGATTGGATAACTCCGCTAAGTTAAAAGTCAGAGGTGCCCCAGAAATTTTAAAGTCTGTTGATAGTTGACTTTGTGATATTGTAGTGACCTTGGTGGATGGAAATGAAGGAAAATTGATATTCTCAACATCGTAATAATTAGAGACCAGACACAACATGTTATACATTATGTAAGTCCTTGGATGCTCTGAGGAAGGTGCCCCCCTCTGTGTCCACACTTGCATCTGGGGAAAATAGGTGAGGTTGTTGTTGTAGTGGCAGAGTCATAGTAGTTACCTCTGTGAGAAATGAATGGGCTGATAAAAATTAAGCTTGGAAGGAAGCCCAGTTAAAATAGAAGTATCCTATTCTGCTAGTCTCTGAATTGGTGCTCATGAGTTGTTGATGAGCCTGTATCGGGGATGCGTTGTGTGCTGTGAAAATCACTATTCTTGAGAAGCATTCACACAAGCATTGATGCAAGTGAAGTGTTTCAGCATATGGGGAGCACGCCATTTAAGAGTGAAGTCAATGGCTTTTAGCTAAATTTCGAAATTAATCAAATGAAAAAAATGGATAGTCACTCCTATGCTGGTAGAGATTTGCAGACATGGTAGGAGTGATGGAACCAAGTGTAATGTTTTGACTAAGCATCCCATTTGGTGCTGGAAGTCAATTGGTGCATGCATAGCGCCATTGAATGGAGGGAAAGAATCATGCCAGATGATAGGATAATGATAACAACAACATTCTTTTGACAGATTAAAGAGTCATTTTACATCAAATGTAGGCAAGGCAAGAGAGTACAAGAAAAGAGAAATGTTATAAAATATGAATGAGTGAAAACATACCGTAATTAATAAATTAACTCGGACAGACATTATATTCATGAATCACATAAATACCAGTTTCAATGCAAAATTTCTGAAAGCATTACAGGAGATATAAAAATTAGCAGAGTTACAATGGCAGCTATAGCCGCTCGTAGTAAAAGATATACATAGGTAATGTCAGCAATTATCACTTGCATACGGTATGTTGAATAAAAGTTCATACCATGAGTGTCAAGGAGGTATTCCAAAATACATCAAAGATAACAATCAGAACATTTGGTATGATAGAATGTAAGAATATGGTACCCATTTGTTTTCTTAGTATAGAGAGAGGTTTTAAGTCCATTCAGCAAGCCATCAAATTGACCTTTTTCTCTATCTAGATCAAATTTAAATTCAACCAATCTTAAAATTTTATTTTGAACTCTCTCAAGAATTGTAATATAGTTCAAATAATAAGGGTGAGGCAATGTTCGAGAATAGATCTTACTTAAGTCATAATACTCTAATCTAAAATGGTAAATTTTGTTAAAGTCTCTGCTAATCCGATTGATGAAGCCAAAAGTTTTATATGCTGTAAATACTATAAAATCAATGTGCCCATCTTTAGTTCAATCTAGAATCAAAGGGGACTCTCAAATCAGTTTTAAAGTAAACTCGGGTAAGCGTTTTCCCAGAGATATAATAATCATTAAGGGTGAGCCGGTTATTTCTGCACTGTCAGCACATTAGTCAGTCAATGTCAGCACATTATATTTGTTGATATTTAATCGCTTTGCATTATTTACCATTTATATATTACCAATGAGAAAGTATAGTTAATTAGTTAGAATAAGCCTTAGATTATGACCTTTGGACCTTCTTGTTTGATTTTTTAAAGATCCGAGACTGCTTTCCTTATAGTATTTGCTCAATTCTTGGATCAATGTTTTTGAGATGGTTAGCACATAGAATATGCTCACAGCAGATTCTATGTTCAGTCGAGTGAGAAATAACATGTCTCTCTCACTCTTTCATCACCATGTTTTGTTACTATGTGCTTAACAAATTCTCTAAGCTGAGTCCCCATCTGTTATGTATGTGTTTTTCCCAAGTAAAGTTAGATGTTATGTTGACCAGATGTCAGTTCATCAGTCATATTAATACAACGGATTTATTACATAGTTTTGTTTCTTCGCCTCCTTCTTTTCTTCTGATAATTTGTCCATAAAGTTTGTGGCCAAGTCATTACTGGATGGTGTTGCATGCTCAGCACGGAGTTCTATCGTTTTGTTTAACCCAGCGTTGCTCGCGTGTGTGATTCCCGAACGTTATTACTCGCTCGGGGTGTTCCTGGCACGCCAATGACTATTTTAAAATTAAAATGAAAAATGTAGTATACTTTTTGTTAAAACCATTAGTGTGACTTAAACCTGCATGTTGTGCTTGTGTGTGGGGGGATCAAGGTTGCGTGACATAGGTCTCATCTCTCACTCAAATTAATTTCTCTGACTTTTGAGTCTGAACCATAGTGAATACAAAAAACCCGGCCTAGGTGCCATAACATTAGCGTTGTTACCGCGTACCCATAAATTTCGCTGATATTTATATAAAATACATCACATATGTTCCTGATTTTTTTTCAGTAAATAGGAAAGTCATTGGAAACTGTCCTTTTGCAGGACAACCACTGCCGTTACGAGGAGGAGGAGTACATCCCTCCCCCTCCCCCCCCCTTGCCGTTTTCATTCCTCCCGACCTCCTGCCTGGATGAAATAGTCAATATTTTTGTCATTTTACATAAAAGTTGTGCAACGAAAGAGTTAAAATTATATCAGTTTATGTTTTCTTTACAATACTTTATTAAAATTCACGTCACATGGTTTGCGCACATCCACATATTGCACGAGCAACAGAACATTTTTGTCTTTAGGTCCTTATCCCTTGGACACGCAATGCATCTGCCACTTTTCCCTTCTCTCTTTTTCGTTTCACTTTCACATCTTGATGGATCACTCTACTTCTCATCAGTTCCTTTGGAAGCATTTTTGTTACCGATCTTCTCCTTATAAATGGCTTTGCCAGTTGCCTCGCAATTTCTCGTAGGAATTTTGACCTACACATCTTGCTGCTGNNNGTTGCCTCGCAATTTCTCGTAGGAATTTTGACCTACACATCTTGCTGCTGGGATTTACATCATTGTATATAACAAAAGAGTTGATGCCTGCCAGGTTTATCAAATGGAAAACTCTTACCATAGGCCATCTCTTGGTGTTTCTTGATACATTATATGTCACGCTCAACTCAATGCTGTCCTTTGTAGTGCTATAAAAAGATATTATATCTGGTTTCTTCTCGTCACCTGTCGACCCATCATATATGCCATGCATTGTTTCCAAAAAATTACATTTTTACCCTTTTTGGGAACATAGGTATGATAGTCATGTTATTTCTAAATCCAAAGAGACCTCCTCTCTCTGTTGTGTGTAAATTATCTCGGGTGGCAATTCCCTTTTGTTTTTTTTAGTTCCTACGACTGTCGATTTATATTGTTATAAATCCTCCGCAAGGGGAACACTTGTAAACCAATTATCGACGGTGACGTTTCTCCATGTGCCCACACTTGGTTCCACCAAGCGTTTTACCACCCCTCTGGGGGTCACTCTGTAGGGCACTTCGGGTTGACTCCCTGCACTGCATACATCTCTAAATACATCAATATGCGTCAACCAAAATATATATTTAAATGCCATATCTTGGTGGCTTATTTGGGAAGTATTGCCTAAATGAACAGCTTCCCCTAAAACCCACTAACTGCTTGTCTACCGTGGTGTACTCCAATATGGCATGGCAATCTTGAAACTTTCTCATTAGCATTTCGGAGAATTGGAGCTAATTTATCCATGATTTTTATTTCTGCCCTACTATTTACGTCATCAAATCTGAGACACTGCTAAAGGAAATGGAATCTTTGATAATTCATTGTAGCAAAATATCCCAACACCGAAGCCACTTCGATCACACAAATCCATTACGCCCAGACCTATTTGTTCCTGCAAAAAGCAGAAGCCCAATTAAACATTCAATTTCTCCATCATCAGTTGGCCTNNNAGCCCAATTAAACATTCAATTTCTCCATCATCAGTTGGCCTGGCATCTCTTTCACGTGAATAATTAACTCCAACTTTTTGAATCTGTACGCTTTTGCATGCATTAATTGTATTTATCACTTGCCGATCAATAAACAATTGAAAACAATCAATAGGCCTCTTGATATTTATTTTCTTTCCTACCTATGAAGCGAGGCTTTTCGTAAATTATATTCCCTTTAAGTGTGCTTACATTTGGGCGCGGTTCATTCCTGCCCCACTTCTTTATGTTCTCTTTCCCCAATAAAAATGTATCCTTTGCAATGTGCAGTTCATCTTCCTCTGATGGTGGCCGCCTCCTCATTTTCGGTGTTGCTTTCAGAGGATTGAACGTCATTGTCAGAAGAAACATTGTCAGGGTCAGTTATACCTTCATCCGACACTTCATTCCTTGGCAATAGAAGTCTCATTATTCTGTCTCATTCTTTCTCCAAATTAGCCAACATCTGTTTAGTAAAAAATAGTTAATATTTGTATAATATTTAAAATTTTTGTAAAAGTTATGTCATGTGAGGAAACGCCCCATAATAGTCATAGATATCTGAAATTTATCTTGTTAGAAAATCTAGCAAAAAAAAAATTTCAATATGGCATGCCATTTGTTGGGTGACCTATGTGATATGAAATTTGTGTGACACTATGGAGATGAGTAGAATTATTATTTCAGAGAAATGTGTTCAACTTGAGCAGAAAACCTTAAAATGGAATGTTTTGACCATAAAAGGATGAAAATATTTGCTAGTTCAGCAGTATAGGTCGATGGTAAGACAAGACCAAGGTTAACGTACCTCACATGAGGAGCATGTGGACAATTCGATGGCGTGGAGACAGCTGGGGTACTCAGGGCACCCACTCACGAGTAACGCCGTGAGCGGGAAAATATCAAATGAATTGAGAGAGGTTCTCCAGCTGAAATGAGTAAGATGTGAGGAAGTATGTTGTATTGTAACAAAAATTCCTCGGTTACAACAAAAAATAATGAAGTTAGGAGCATTGATTGCCAGAAATAGAGTCACACAAACATTGTCGCATTTTAAGGCCTGCTACACAGGTTGATTACAATATATGCCTGAGAATGTTGATGGTGAAAGTAAGAAAACATATCATATTCCAGCTACTGAAGAGGAGAGGTCAGTGATGCAAAGACTAAAAACGATACAATGAAACAGGTTGGGGTGTTCAGGGCACACCTGTAAATAATGCCGGGTTAAGTAGGAATTGCAAGTATGATTGAACGGTACATTGCAAGATTCATAATTGTGAGCTTTGTCCAATCTAGCTATTGTTGATCTGGGCATTTTGATAGTTAAAGAGTGATAGAAGACTGCTTTTTGATTTTAGTTGAGGGTGAGGAAATGGCTGAAACTCCTATGACTATCACTGATGCCAAATATGTTGGTCCAAACCTCTGACCTCAACTTGGAACCTAATATGCTTGTTTGTGTTCATTATGCCCAAGTTCTTTTTTTCTAACTTCTCAGATGCTGTCATCTTGTATGATTTTACACTCAAAAGTACCACTTGTGTTATCTAATTAAGGCTGCGGTCACACTGTCACTGCACAAGCCCATAGTGCAGGGCAGTGCAACCATCTTAGCAGAATTGCTCTCTGCTATGATATAATGTATAAATGGATGAAACATATCACACAGGTGTGAAAAAATTAATCTTATCATGGTTGAATAGGTATCTCAGTTTTATTTACTGAATTTGATTTTACACACTACTGTATTTTATGGTCCCCAGCAAAATAAAAGATTCCGCTAGCATGTATATTTTTTCCAGTAAATGAATTTTGATTCCTATAAAAGTATGCAATTGGTACCTAGTTCAGGCAATTAGTACCTATGTATCATCATATCATTTAAATATGTTGCATAGCATGCAAGAGTTTTTGGCTTGGGTGAAATGATCATTTTGGTCGGTCAATGTTGTGGTTGAAGGTACTTTTAAACCACTTTTCCGGACAAAATACAATTTTCCCATCCCTTTCTGTCATGTTGCTCTTAGTCATAATGTAATACATGTTAATTCTTCATTATTTATGGTATTAAATTCTTCTGGCTTTAAAAAATTGAGTAACTTATGAACATCTGTAGATAGATCATAAGCTAGTGTTTGTGATTTTTGAAATCGTATCCAGCTTTCCATCTCGGTGATCTTATTTATTATTTTTATATCCATTCTTAGGACACACGGGGGACTACATGGAAATGGTAGCCAACATAGCAGAACGTCATCCGAGCACAAAAATTGTATCCATTGGATTCAGCTTAGGAGGTAATCTTGTCACTAAGTACATGGGGGAAACAAAAATTCAGAAACCGGCAAACGTTATTGCAGGAATTTCAGTATGCCAAGGATACTCTGCCACTGAGTGAGTGATTTTTTTAAATATTTGTGATTAAATGATAAAAAGAGAACAGTTAATATTATGTCTAATATTATACAATTTACTAACTTGTTTTATTGTTTATGCAAAAAATTCACAGAGTAAAAAATCATTCGCCTGAACCGGGACTCGAACCCGGA